>JAUNZM010003165.1:0-24267 GCA_033459285.1 Clamator glandarius
GGTTTGGTAGGGTTAGGGTTAGGGTTAGGTTAGTGTTAGGGTTAGTTAGGGTTAGGGTTAGGTTAGGTTAGGTTAGTGTTAGGGTTAGTGTCTTAGGGTTACGGGTTACGGGTTAGAGCTTAGGACTTAGGTCTAGGTTACGGGTTAGAGTTAGACTCTAACTTTAACTTTAACGTTTAACTCTAACTTTAGACTTTAACGTTTAGACTCTAACTTCAACTTAAACTTGTAACTTAGACTTTAGACTTGAACGTTTAACTCGAACTTTAACTTGAACTTTCACTTTAACTGCCCAAAGAAACTCCCACCCTTCCCCACAGCCCCTCCACCGACCATTCAACATCCCCTCAGGACCCTCCTAACTGTCCCCAGATCCTTCTAGAGCCGACCAGGACCCTTCTAAATAACCCAGACCCTTCTAGAGCCCCCCAGTACCATTCCAAAAGCCCCCAGACCCTTCTAGAGCCCCCCAGGACCCTTCTAATAGCCCCCAGACCCTTCTAGATGCCCCCAGGACGCTTCTAAAAGCCCTAACACCCTTCTAGAGCCCACCAGGACCCTTCTAAAAGCCCCCAGACACTTCTAGAGCTCCCCAGGACCCTTCTAAAATCCCCCAGACCCTTCTAGAGGCCCCCAGGGCCCCTCTAATGGTCCCCAGACCCTTCTAGAGCCCCCAAGGACCCTTCTAAAAGCCCCCAGAGCCTTATAGAGCCTCCCAGGTCCATTCTAAAAGCCCCCAGACAATTCTAGAGCTCCCCAGGACCCTTCTAAAATCCCCCAGACCCTTCTAGAGGAACCCAGTGCCCCTCTAATGGTCACCAGACCCTTCTAGAGCCCCCCAGGACCTTTCTAAAAGCCTCCAGACCCTTCTAGAGGCCCCCAGGACCGTTATGAAAGCCCCCAGACCCTTCTAGAGCTCCCCAGGACCCTTCTAAATGCACCCAGACATTTCTAGCGCCCCCCATGACCCTTCTAATAGACCCCAGACCCATCTAGAGCTCCCTAGGACCCTTCTAAAAGCCCCCAGACCCTTCTAGAGCCCACCAGGACCCTTCTAAAAGCACCCAGACCCTTCTAGAGACACGCAGGACCCTTCTAAAAGCACCCAGACCCTTCTAGAGCCTCCCAGGACCATTCAAAAAGCACCCAGACAATTCTAGAGCTCCCCAGGACCCTTCTAAAATCCCCCAGACCCTTCTAGAGGACCCCAGTGCCCCTCTAATGGTACCCAGACCCTTCTAGAGCCCCCATGGACCCTTCTGAAAGCCCCCAGAGCCTTCTAGACCCTCCCCGGATCCTTCTAAAAGCCCCCAGACCCTTCTAGAGCCCCCCAGGACCCTTCTAAAAGACCCCTGACCCTTCTAGAGCCCCCGAAGACCTATCTAAAAGCACCCAGACCCTTCTAGAGGCCCCCAGGACCATTCTAAAAGACCCCAGACCAATCTAGACCCTCCCCGGATCCTTCTAAAAGACCCCAGACCCTTCTAGATCCTCCCAGGACCATTCTAAAGCCTCCAGACCGTTCTAGAGACACCCAGGACCCTTATAAAAGCCCAAAGACACATCTAGAGCCCGCCAGGACCCTTCTAAAAGCCCCTAGACCCTTCTAGAGCCCCCTAGGACCTTTCTAAAAGCCCCCATACCCTTCTAGAGGCCCCCAGGGTCCCTCTTAAGGCACCCCGTCCCTTCTAGAGCACCCCAGGACCCCTCTAAAAGTCCCCAGACCCTTCTAGAGCCACCCAGGACCCTTCTAAAAGCCCCCAGACCCTTCTAGAGCTCCCCAGGACCCTTCTAAAAGCACCCAGACCCTTCTAGAGCCCCCCAGGACCCTTGTAAAAGCCCCCAGACCCCTCTAGAGCTCCCCAGGACCCTTCTAAATGCACCCAGACCCATCGAGAGCCCCCCAGGACTCTTCTAATAGACTCCAGACCATTCTAGAGGCCCGAAGGACCCTTCTATAAAGCCTCGAGACCCTTCTAGAGGCCCACAGGACCCTTCTAAAAGCCCCCAGACCCTTCTAGAGACACCCAGGACCCTTCTAAAAGCACCCAGACACTTCTAGCGCCCTCAGGACCCTTCTAAAAGCCCCCAGACCCTTCTAGAGCTCCCCAGGACCCTTCTAAAAGCCCCCAGACCCTTCTAGAGGCACCCAGGACCCTTCTAAAAGCACCCAGACCCTTCTAGAGCCCCACAGGACCCTTCTAAAAGCCACCAGACCCTTCTAGACCCTCCCCGAATCCTTCTAAAAGCAACCAGACCCTTCTAGAGCCTCCCAGGACCCTTTTAAAAACCCTCAGACACTTCTAGAAGCCCCCAGGACCCTTCTAAAAGCCATCAGAGTCTTCGAGATGCCCCCAGGACCCTTCTAAAAGACCTCACACCCTTCTAGAGCCACCCAGGACCCTTCTAAAAGAACCCAGACCCTTCTAGAGACCCGCAGGACCCTTCTAAAAGCACTCAGACCCTTCTAGAGTCTCCCAGGACCCTTCTAAAAGCACCCAGACCCTTCTAGAGCTCACCAGGACCTATCTAAACTCCCCCAGACCCTTCTAGATCCCCACAGGACCCTTCTAAATGTCCCCAGACCCAACTAGAGCCCACCAGGACTCTTCTAAAAGCATCCAGACCCTTCTAGAGGCACCCAGGACCCTTCTGAATGCGCCCAGACCCTTCTAGAGCCCCCCAGAACTCATCTAAAAGCCTCCAGACCCTTCTAGAGGCCCCCAGGACCCTTCTGAAAGCCCCCAGACCCTTCTAGAGCTCCCCAGGACCCTTCTAAATGCACCCAGACACTTTTAGCGCCACCCAGGACCCTTCTAAAAGACTCCAGACCCTTCTAGAGCTCCCCAGGACCCTTCTAAAAGCACCCAGACCCTTCTAGATCCCCCCAGGACCCTTCTAAAAGCACCCAGACCCTTCTAGAGCACCACAGGACCCTTCTAAATGCCCCCAGACTCTTCTATACCCTCCCCGAGTCCTTCTAAAAGCACCCAGACCATTCCAGAGCCTCCCAGGACCCTTCTAAAATGCCTCAGACACTTCTAGAGGCCCCCAGGACCCTTCTAAAAGTCCCCAGAGCCTTCTAGATGCCCCCAGGACACTTCTAAAAGCCCTCACACCCTTCTAGAGCACCCCAGGACCCTTCTAAAAGCCCCCAGACCCTTCTAGAGCCCCCCAGGACCCTTCTAAAAGCCCCCAGACCCTTCTAGAGCCACCCAGGACTCTTCTAAAAGCACCCAGACCCTTCTAGAGCCCCCCAGGACCCTTCTAAAAGCCCCCAGACCCTTCTAGAGCCCCCAGGACCCTTCTAAAAGCCCCCAGACCCTTCTAGAGACCCGCAGGACCCTTCTAAATGCCCCCAGACCCTTCTAGAGCTCCTCAGGACCCTTCTAAAATACCCCAGACCCTTCTAGAGGCCCCCAGGGCTCCTCTAGTGGTCCCCACACCCTTCTAGAGCCCCCAAGGACCCTTCTAAAAGCCCCCACACCCTTCTAGAGACACGCAGGACTCTTCTAAAAGCCCCCAGACCCTTCTAGAGCCTCCCAGGACCTTTCTAAAAGCCTCCAGACAATTCTAGACCTCCCGAGGAACCTTCTAAAATCACCCAGACCCTTCTAGAGGCTCCCAGTGGCCCTCTAATGGTCCCCAGACCCTTCTAGAGCCCCCAAGGACCCTTCTAAAAGCCCCCAGACCCTTCTATAGCCACCTAGGACCATTCTAAAAGCACCCAGACCCTTCTAGAGCTCCCCAGGACCCTTCTAAATGCCCCCAGACCCTTATAGAGCCCCCCAGGACCCTTCTAAAAGCATCCAGACTATTCTAGAGGACCGCAGGACCCTTCTAAAATCCCCCAGACCCTTCTAGATCCTCCCCGTATCCTTCTAAATGCCCCCAGACCCTTCTAGAGGACCCCAGGACCCTTCTAAAAGCCGCCAGACCCTTCTAGAGCCTCCCCGGATCCTTCTAAAGGCACATAGACCCTTCTAAATGCACCCAGGACCATTCTAAAACCCTCCAGACATTTATAGACCCCCCAGGACCCTTCTAAACGCCCCCAGACCCTTCTAGAATCTACCCGGATCCTTCTAAAAGTACCCAGACCCATCTGGATCCTCCCAGGACCCTTCTAAAAGACAGGCTAAGCCTCCAGACATTAGAGCCCAGACCCTTCTAATAGCCCCAGACCCTTCTAGAGCCCATCAGGACCCTTCTGAAAGGCCCCAGACCCTTCTAGAGCACCCCAGGACCATTCTAAATGCCCCCAGACCACTCTAGAGGCCCCCAGGATCCTTCTAAAATCCCCCAGACCCTTCTAGAGCCCCCAGGACCCTTCTAAATGCCCCCAGACCATTCTAGAGACACCCAGGACCTTCTAAAAGCCTCCAGACTTTTCTAGAGACTCCCAGGACCCTTCTAAAAGCCCCAGACCCTTCTAGAGCCACCCAGGACCCATCTAAAAGCCCCCAGACCCTTCTAGAGCCTCCCAGAACCCTTCTAAAAGCCCCAGACCCTTCTAGAGCCTCCCAGGACCCTTCTAAAAGCCCCCAGACCCTTCTAGAGCTTCCCAGGACCCTTCTAAAACCCTCCAGACCCTTCTAGAGCCACCCAGGACCCATCTAAAAGCCCCGAGACCCTTCTAGAGCCTCCCAGGACCCTTCTAAAAGCCCCCAGACCATTCTAGAGCACCCCAGGACCCTTCTAAAAGCCCCCAGACCCTTCTAGAGCCTACCAGAACCTTTCTACAAGAGACCCTTCTAGAGCCCCCCCAGGACCCTTCTAAAAGAACCCAGACCCTTCTAGAGCCCCCCAGGACGCGTCTAAAAGCCCCCATACCCTTCTAGAGGACCCCAGGGTCCCTCTTAAGGCACCCCGTCCCTTCTAGAGTACCCCAGGACCCTTCTAAAAGTCCCCAGACCCTTCTAGAGCACCCCAGGACCCTTCTAAAAGCACCCAGACACTTCTAGAGCCCCCCAGGACCCTTCTAAAAGCACCCAGACCCTTCTAGAGCTCCCCTGGACCCTTCTAAATGCCCCCAGACTCTTCTAGACCCTCCCCGAATCCTTCTAAAAGCACCCAGACCATTCCAGAGCCTCCCAGGACCCTTCTAAAATCCCTCAGACACTTCTAGAGGCCTCCAGGACCCTTCTAAAAGTCCCCAGAGCCTTCTAGATGCCCCCAGGACCCTTCTAAAAGCCCTCACACCCTTCTAGAGCACCCCAGGACCCTTCTAAAAGCCCCCAGACCCTTCTAGAGCCCCCCAGGACCCTTCTAAAAGCCCCCAGACCTTTCTAGAGCCCCCCAGGACCCTTCTAAAAGCCCCCAGACCCTTCTAGAGACCCGCAGGACCCTTCTAAATGCCCCCAGACCATTCTAGAGTCGCCCAGGACCCTTTTAAACGCCCCCAGACCCTTCTAGAGCTACTCAGGACCCTTCTAAAATACCCCAGACCCTTCTAGAGGCCCCCAGGGCTCCTCTAGTGGTCCCCACACCCTTCTAGAGCCCCCAAGGACCCTTCTAAAAGCCCCCAGACCCTTCTAGAGACACGCAGGACTCTTCTAAAAGCCCCCAGACCCTTCTAGAGCCTCCCAGGACCTTTCTAAAAGCCTCCAGACAATTCTAGACCTCCCGAGGAACCTTCTAAAATCACCCAGACCATTCTAGAGGCTCCCAGTGGCCCTCTAATGGTCCCCAGACCCTTCTAGAGCCCCCAAGGACCCTTCTAAAAGCCCCAAGACCCTTCTATAGCCACCTAGGACCATTCTAAAAGCACCCAGACCCTTCTAGAGTCCCCCAGGACCCTTCTAAAAGCCCCCAGACCCTTCTAGAGCCCCCCAGGACCCTTCTAAATGCCCCCAGACACTTATAGAGCCCCCCAGGACCCTTCTAAAAGCATCCAGACTATTCTAGAGGACCGCAGGAGCCTTCTAAAATCCCCCAGACCCTTCTAGATCCTCCCCGTATCCTTCTAAATGCCCCCAGACCCTTCTAGAGGACCCCAGGACTCTTCTAAAAGCCGCCAGACCCTTCTAGAGCCTCCCCGGATACTTCTAAAGGCACATAGACCCTTCTAAAGCCCCAAGGACCCTTCTGAAAGCCCCCAGACCCTTCTAGAGCCCCCCAGGACCCTTCTAAACGCCCCCATACCCTTCTAGAACCTCCCCGGATCCTTCTAAAAGTACCCAGACCCATCTGGATCCTCCCAGGACCCTTCTAAAAGACCCCAGACCCTTCTAGAGGCCCCAAGAACCCTTCTAATAGCCGCCAGACCCTTCTAGAGCCCCTCAGGACCCGTCTGAAAGGCCCCAGACCCTTCTAGAGCACACCAGGACCCTTCTAAATGCCCAAAGACCATTCTAGAGGCCCCCAGGATCCTTCTAAAATCCCCCAGACCCTTCTAGAGCCCCCCAGGACCATTCTAAATGCCCCCAGACCATTCTAGAGCCCCCCAGGACCTTCTAAAAGCCTCCAGACTTTTCTAGAGGCCCGCAGGACCCTTCTGAAAGCCCCAGACCCTTCTAGATCCGCCCAGGACCCTTCTAAAAGCCCCCAGACCCTTCTAGATATTCCACGTATCCTTCTAAAAGCCCCCAGACCCTTCTAGAGAAGCCCAGGGCCCCTCTAAAAGCACTCAGACCCTTCTAGAGCTCCCCAGGACCTTTCTAAAACCCCCAGACCCTTCTAGAGGCCCCTAGGACCCCTCTAATGGTCCCCAGACCTTTCTAGAGCCCCCCAGGACCCTTCTAAAAGCCCCCAGACCCTTCTAGAGACCCGCAGGACCCTTCTAAAAGACCCCAGACCCTTGTAGACCATCCCTGGATCCTTCTAATAGCCCCCAGACCCTTCTAGAGCCCCCCAGGACCCTTCTAAAAGCCCCCAGACCCTTCTAGACCCTTCCCGGATCCTTCTAAAAGCACCCAGACCCTTCTAGAGCCCCCCAGGACCCTTATAAAAGCCCCCAGAGACTTCTAGATGCCCCCAGGACCATTCTAAAAGCCCTCACACCCTTCTGGAGCCCCCCAGGACCCTTCTAAAAGCCGCCAGACCCTTCTAGAGCCCCCCAGGACCCTTCTAAAAGTACTCATCCCTTCTAGAGGCCCCCAGGACCCTTCTAAATGCCCCCAGACCCTTCTAGAGTCTCTCAGGACCCTTCTAAAAGCCCCCAGACCCTTCTAGAGCTCCCCAGGACCCTTCTAAAATAACCCAGACCCTTCTAGAGGCCTCCAGGGCCCCTCTAGTGGTCCCCAGACCCTTCTAGAGGCCCCCAAGGACCATTCTAAAAGCCCCTAGACCCTTCTAGAGGCACCTAGGGCCCCTCTAATGGTCCCCAGACCCTTCTAGAGCCCCCAAGGACCCTTCTAAAAGCCCCCCAGACCATTCTAGAGACCCGCAGGACCCTTCTAAATGCCCCCAGACCTTCCTAGAGGCCGCCAGGATCCTTCTAAAATCCCCCAGACCCTTCTAGAGCCCCCCAGGACACTTCTAAATGCACCCAGACCCTTCTAGAGACTCCCAGGAACCTTCTAAAAGCCCCCAGACCCTTCTAGAGACTCCCAGGACCCTTCTAAAAGCCCCCAGACCCTTCTAGAGCCACCCAGGACCCATCTAAAAGCCCCCTGACCCTTCTAGAGCCTACCAAAACCCTTCTAAAAGCCCCCAGACCCTTCTAGAGACTCCCAGGACCATTCTAAAAGCCCCCAGACCCTTCTAGAGACTCCCAGGACCCTTCTAAAATACCCCAGACCCTTCTAGAGCCACCCAGGACCCATCTAAAAGCCCCCAGACCCTTCTAGAGACTCCCAGGACCCATCTAACAGACCCCAGACCATTCTAGAGCACCCCAGGACCCTTCTAAAAGCCCCCAGACCCTTCTAGAGCCTACCAGAACCTTTCTACAAGCCCCCAGACCCTTCTAGAGCCCCCCAGGACCATTCTAAAAGAACCCAGACCCTTCTAGAGCCCCCCAGGACCCTTCTACAAGCACCCAGACCCTTCTAGAGCCTCCCAGGACCCTTCTAAAAGCAACCAGACCCTTCTAGAGCCCCCCAGGACCCTTCTAAAAGCCCCCAGACCCTTCTAGACCCTCCCCGGATCCTTCTAAAAGCCCCCAGACCCTTCTAGAGCCCCCTAGGATCCTTCAAAAAGCAGCCAGACCCTTCTAGACCGTCACCGGATCATTCTAAAAGACCCCAGACCCTTCTAGAGCCCCCCAGGACCCTTCTAAAAGACCCCAGACCCTTCTAGAGCCCCCTAGGACCTATCTAAAAGACCCCAGACCCTTCTAGAGGCCCCCAGGACCATTCTAAAAGACCCCAGACCCATCTAGACCCTCCCCGGATCCTTCTAAAAGACCCCAGACACTTCTAGAGCCTACCAGGACCATTCTAAAGCCCCCAGACCGTTCTAGAGACCCCCAGGACCCTTATAAAAGCCCCCAGACACTTCTAGAGCCCGCCAGGACCCTTCTAAAAGCCCCTAGACCCTTCTTGAGCCCCCCAGGACCCTTCTAAAAGCCCCCATACCCTTCTAGAGGCCCCCAGGGTCTCTCTTAAGGCACCCCGTCCATTCTAGAGCACCCCAGGGCCCATCTAAAAGTCCCCAGACCCTTCTAGAGCACCCCAGGACCCTTCTAAAAGCCCCCAGACCATTCTAGAGCTCCCCAGGACCCTTCTAAAAGCACCCAGACCCTTCTAGAGCCCCCCAGGACCCTTCTAAAAGCACCCAGACTCTTCTAGAACCTCCCCGGATCCTTCTAAAAGTACCCAGACCCATCTGGATCCTCCCAGGACCCTTCTAAAAGACCCCAGACCCTTCTAGAGGCCCCAAGAACCCTTCTAATAGCCCCCAGACCCTTCTAGAGCCCCTCAGGACCCTTCTGAAAGGCCCCAGACCCTTCTAGAGCACCCCAGGACCCTTCTAAATGCCCCCAGACCATTCTAGAGGCCCCCAGGATCCTTCTAAAATCCCCCAGACCCTTCTAGAGCCCCCCTGGACCCTTCTAAATGCCCTCAGACCATTCTAGAGCCCCCCAGGACCTTCTAAAAGCCTCCAGACTTTTCTAGAGGCCCGCAGGACCCTTCTGAAAGCCCCCAGACCCTTCTAGATCCGCCCAGGACCCTTCTAAAAGCCCCCAGACCCTTCTAGATATTCCACGTATCCTTCTAAAAGCCCCCAGACCCTTCTAGAGCCCCCCAGGACTCTTCTAAAAGCCCCCAGACCCTTCTAGAGAAGCCCAGGGCCCCTCTAAAAGCACTCAGACCCTTCTAGAGCTCCACAGGACCCTTCTAAAAACCCCAGACCCTTCTAGAGGCACCTAGGGCCCCTCTAATGGTCCCCAGACCTTTCTAGAGCCACCAAGGACCCTTCTAAAAGCCCCCAGACCCTTCTAGAGACCCGCAGGACCCTTCTAAAAGACCCCAGACCCTTGTAGACCATCCCTGGATCCTTCTAATAGCCCCCAGACCCTTCTAGAGCCCCCCAGGACCCTTCTAAAAGCGCCCAGACCCTTCTAGACCCTTCCCGGATCCTTCTAAAAGCACCCAGACCCTTCTAGAGCCTCCCAGGACCCTTAAAAAATTACTCAGACCCTTCTAGAGCCCCCCAGGACCCTTATAAAAGCCCCCAGAGATTTCTAGATGCCCCCAGGACCATTCTAAAAGCCCTCACACCCTTCTAGAGCCCCCCAGGTCCATTCTAAAAGCCGCCAGACCCTTCTAGAGCCCCCCAGGACCCTTCTAAAAGCACTCAGACCCTTCTAGAGGCCCCCAGGACCCTTCTAAATGCCCCCAGACCCTTCTAGAGTCTCCCAGGACCCTTCTAAACCCCCAGACCCTTCTAGAGCTCCCCAGGACCCTTCTAAAATAACCCAGACCCTTCTAGAGGCCTCCAGGGCCCCTCTAGTGGTCCCCAGACCCTTCTAGAGGCCCCAAGGACCATTCTAAAAGCCCCTAGACCCTTCTAGAGGCCCCTAGGGCCCCACTAATGGTCCCCAGACCCTTCTAGAGCCCCCTAGGACCCTTCTAAAAGCCCCCAGACCATTCTAGAGAACCGCAGGACCCTTCTAAAAGCCCCCAGACCCTTCTAGACCCTTCCCGGATCCTTCTAAAAGCACCCAGACCCTTCTAGAGCCTCCCAGGACCCTTAAAAAATCCCTCAGACCCTTCTAGAGCCCCCCAGGACCCTTATAAAAGCCCCCAGAGACTTCTAGATGCCCCCAGGACCATTCTAAAAGCCCTCACACCCTTCTAGAGCCCCCCAGGACCCTTCTAAAAGCCGCCAGACCCTTCTAGAGCCCCCCAGGACCCTTCTAAAAGCACTCAGACCCTTCTAGAGGCCCCCAGGACCCTTCTAAATGCCCCCAGACCCTTCTAGAGTTTCCCAGGACCCTTCTAAAAGCACCCAGACCCTTCTAGAGCTCCCCAGGACCCTTCTAAAATACCCCAGACCCTTCTAGAGGCCTCCAGGGCCCCTCTAGTGGTCCCCAGACCCTTCTAGAGGCCCCAAGGACCATTCTAAAAACCCCTAGACCATTCTAGAGGCCCCTAGGGCCCCTCTAATGGTCCCCAGACCCTTCTAGATCCCCAAGGACCCTTCTAAAAGCCCCCAGACCATTCTAGAGACCCGCAGGACCCTTCTAAATGCCCCCAGACCTTTCTAGAGGCCGCCAGGATCCTTCTAAAATCCCCCAGACCCTTCTAGAGCCCCCCAGGACACTTCTAAATGCACCCAGACCCTTCTAGAGACTCCCAGGACCCTTCAAAAAGCCCCCAGACCCTTCTAGAGACTCCCAGGACCCTTCTAAAAGCCCCCAGACCCTTCTAGAGCCACCCAGGACCCATCTAAAAGCCTCCAGACCCTTCTAGAGCCTCCCAGAACCCTTCTAAAAGCCCCCAGACCCTTCTAGAGCCTCCCAGGACCCTTCTAAAAGCCCCCAGACCCTTCTAGAGACTCCCAGGACCCTTCTAAAAGCCCCCAGAGCCTTCTAGAGACTCCCAGGACCCATCTAAAAGCCCCCAGAACCTACTAGAGCCTATCAGGACCCTTCTAAAAGCCCCCAGACCATTCTAGAGCACCCCAGGACCCTTCTAAAAGCCCCCAGACCCTTCTAGAGCCTACCAGAACCTTTCTACAAGCCCTCAGACCCTTCTAGAGCCCCCCAGGACCCTTCTACAAGCACCCAGACCCTTCTAGATCTCCCCAGGACCCTTCTACAAGCCCCCAGACCCTTCTAGAGCCCCCCAGGACCCTTCTAAAAGCAACCAGACCCTTCTAGAGCCCCCCAGGACCCTTCTAAAAGCCCCCAGACCCTTCTAGACCCTCCCCGGATCCTTCTAAAAGCCCCCAGACCCTTCTAGAGCCCCCTAGGATCCTTCAAAAAGCAGCCAGACCCTTCTAGACCGTCACCGGATCATTCTAAAAGACCCCAGAAACTTCTAGAGCCCCCCAGGACCCTTCTAAAAGACCCCTGACCCTTCTAGAGCCCCCTAGGACCTATCTAAAAGACCCCAGACCCTTCTAGAAGCCCCCAGGACCCTTCTAAAAGACCCCTGACCCTTCTAGAGCCCCCTAGGACCTATCTAAAAGACCCCAGACCCTTCTAGAAGCCCCCAGGACCATTCTAAAAGACCCCAGACCCATCTAGAGCCTCCCAGGACCCTTCTACAATCCCCCAGACACTTCTAGAGCCTCCCAGGACCCTTCTAAAAGCCCCTAGACCCTTCTAGAGCCCCCCAGGACCCTTCTAAAAGCCCCCATACCTTTCTAGAGGCCCCCAGGGTCCCTCTTAAGGCACCCCGTCCCTTCTAGAGCACCCCAGGACCCTTCTAAAAGTCCCCAGACCCTTCTAGAGCACCCCAGGACCCTTCTAAAAGCCCCCAGACCATTGTAGAGCTCCAGAGGACCCTTCTAAAAGCACCCAGACCCTTCTAGAGCCCCCCAGGACCCTTCTAAAAGCACCCAGACCCTTCTAGAGCCACACAGGACCCTTCTAAATGCCCCCAGACTCTTCTAGACCCTCCCCGAATCCTTCTAAAAGCACCCAGACCATTCCAGAGCCTCCCAGGACCCTTCTAAAATCCCTCAGACACTTCTAGAGGCCCCCAGGACCCTTCTAAAAGTCCCCAGAGCCTTCTAGATGCCCCCAGGACTCTTCTAATAGCCCCCAGATCATTCTAGAGCCCCCCAGGACCCTTCTAAAAGCCCCCAGACCCTTCTAGAGCCCCCCAGGACCCTTCTAAAAGCCCCCAGACCCTTCTAGAGACCCGCAGGACCCTTCTAAATGCCCCCAGACCATTCTAGAGTCGCCCAGGACCCTTCTAAAAGGCCCCAGACCCTTCTAGAGCTTCTCATTACCCTTCTAAAATACCCCAGACCCTTCTAGAGGCCCCCAGGGCTCCTCTAGTGGTCCCCACACCCTTCTAGAGCCCCCAAGGACCCTTCTAAATGCCCCCAGACCCTTATAGAGCCCCCCAGGACCCTTCTAAAAGCATCCAGACTATTCTAGAGGACTGCAGGACCCTTCTAAAATCCCCCAGACCCTTCTAGATCCTCCCCGTATCCTTCTAAATGCCCCCAGACCCTTCTAGAGGACCCCAGGACCCTTCTAAAAGCCGCCAGACCCTTCTAGAGCCTCCCCGGATCCTTCTAAAGGCACATAGACCATTCTAGATGCACCCAGGACCATTCTAAAACCCTCCAGACATTTGTAGAGCCCCCCAGGACCCTTCTAAACGCCCCCATACCCTTCTAGAACCTCCCTGGATCCTTCTAAAAGTACCCAGACCCATCTGGATCCTCCCAGGACCCTTCTAAAAGACCCCAGACCCTTCTAGAGGCCCCAAGAACCCTTCTAATAGCCCCCAGACCCTTCTAGAGCCCCTCAGGACCCTTGTGAAAGGCCCCAGACCCTTCTAGAGCACCCCAGGACCCTTCTAAATGCCCCCAGACCATTCTAGAGGCCCCCAGGACCCTTCTAAAAGCCTCCAGACTTTTCTAGAGGCCCGCAGGACTCTTCTAAAAGCCCCCAGACCCTTCTAGAGCCACCCAGGACTCTTCTAAAAGCCCCCAGACCCTTCTAGAGAAGCCCAGGGCCCCTCTAAAAGCACTCTGACCCTTCTTGAGCTCCCCAGGACCATTCTAAAATCCCCAGACCCTTCTAGACGCCCCTAGGGCCCCTTAATGGTCCCCAGACCCTTCTAGAGCCACCAAGGACCCTTCTAAAAGCCCCCAGACCCTTCTAGAGACCCGCAGGACCCTTCTAAAAGACGCCAGACCCTTCTAGAGTCTCCCAGGACCCTTCTAAAAGCCCCCAGACCCTTCTAGAGCTCCCCAGGACCCTTCTAAAATACCCCAGACCCTTCTAGAGGCCTCCAGGGCCCCTCTAGTGGTCCCCAGACCCTACTAGAGGCCCCAAGGACCATTCTAAAAGATCCCAGACCCTTCTCGAGGCCCCTAGGGCCCCTCTAATGGTCACCAGACCCTTCTAGAGCCCCCCAGGACCATTCTAAAAGCCCCCAGACCATTCTAGAGACCCGCAGGACCCTTCTAAATGCCCCCAGACCTTTCTAGAGGCCGCCAGGATCCTTCTAAAATCCCCCATACCCTTCTAGAGCCCCCGAGGACACTTCTAAATGCCCCCAGACACTTCTAGAGACTCCCAGGACCCTTCTAAAAGCCCCCAGACCCTTCTAGAGACTCCCAGGACCCTTCTAAAAGCCCCCAGACCCTTCTAGACCCACCCAGGACCCATCTAAAAGCCCCCAGACCCTTCTATAGACTCCCAGGACCCTTCTAAAAGCCCCCAGACCCTTCTAGAGACTCCCAGGACCCTTCTAAAAGCCCCCAGACCCTTCTAGAGCCACCCAGGACCCTTCTAAAAGCCCCCAGACCCTCCTAGAGACCCGCAGGACCCTTCTAAATGCCCCCAGACACTTCTAGAGTCTCCCAGGACCCTTCTAAACGCCCCCTGACCATTCTAGGGCTCCTCAGGACACTTCTAAAATACCCCAGACCCTTCTAGAGGCCCCCAGGGCTATTCTAGTGGTCCCCACACCCTTCTAGAGCCCCCAAGGACAGTTCTAAAAGCCCCCAGACACTTCTAGAGACACGCAGGACTCTTCTAAAAGCCCCCAGACCCTTCTAGAGCCCCCCAGGACCCTTCTAAAAGCATCCAGACTATTCTAGAGGACCGCAGGACCCTTCTAAAATCCCCCAGACCCTTCTAGATCCTCCCCGTATCCTTCTAAATGCCCCCAGACCCTTCTAGAGGAACCCAGGACCCTTCTAAAAGCCGCCAGACCCTTCTAGAGCCTCCCCGAATAATTCTAAAAGCCCATAGACCCTTCTAAATGCCCCCAGGACCATTCTAAAACCCTCTAGACATGTGTAGAGCCCCCCAGGGCCCTTCTAATCGCCCCCAGACCCTTCTAGATCCTCCCCGTATCCTTCTAAATGCCCCCAGACCCTTCTAGAGGACCCCAGGACCCTTCTAAAAGCCGCCAGACCCTTCTAGAGCCTCCCCGGATCCTTCTAAAAGTACCCAGACCCATCTGGATCCTCCCAGGACCCTTCTAAAAGACCCCAGACCCTTCTAGAGGCCACAAGAACCCTTCTAATAGCCCCCAGACCCTTCTAGAGCCCCTCAGGACGCTTCTGAAAGGCCCCAGACCCTTCTAGAGCACCCCAGGACCCTTCTAAATGCCCCCAGACCATTCTAGAGGCCCCCAGGATCCTTCTAAAATCCCCCAGACCCTTCTAGAGCCCCCCAGGACCCTTCTAAATGCCCCCAGACCCTTCTAGAGCCCCCCAGGACCTTCTAAAAGCCTCCAGACTTTTCTAGATGCCCGCAGGACCCTTCTGAAAGCCCCCAGACCCTTCTAGACCCGCCCAGGACCATTCTAAAAGCCCCCAGACCCTTCTAGATATTCCACGTATCCTTCTAAAAGCCCCCAGACCCTTCTAGAGCCCCCCAGGACTCTTCTAAAAGCCCCCAGACCCTTCTAGAGAAGCCCAGGGCCCCTCTAAAAGCACTCAGACGCTTCTAGAGCTCCACAGGACCCTTCTAAAACCCCCAGACCCTTCTAGAGGCCCCTAGGGCCCCTCTAATGGTCCCCAGACCCTTCTAGAGCCCCCAAGGACCCTTCTAAAAGCCCCCAGACCCTTCTAGAGCCCCCCAGGACCCTTCTAAAAGACCCCAGACCCTTCTAGACCCTCCCCGGATCCTTCTAAAAGCACCCAGACCCATCTAGAGCCTCCCAGGACCCTTAAAAAAATCCCTCAGACCCTTCTAGAGCCCCCCAGGACCCTTATAAAAGCCCCCAGAGACTTCTAGATGCCCCCAGGACCATTCTAAAAGCCCTCACACCCTTCTGGAGCCCCCCAGGACCCTTCTAAAAGCCGCCAGACGCTTCTAGAGCCACCCAGGACCCTTCTAAAAGCACTCAGACCCTTCTAGAGGCCCCCAGGACTCTTCTAAATGCCCCCAGACCCTTCTAGAGTCTCCCAGGACCCTTCTAAAAGCCCCCAGACCCTTCTAGAGCTCCCCAGGACCCTTCTAAAATACCCCAGACCCTTCTAGAGGCCTCCAGGGCCCCTCTAGTGGTCCCCAGACCCTTCTAGAGGCCCCAAGGACCATTCTAAAAGCCCCCAGACCCTTCTAGATGCCCCTAGGGCCCCTCTAATGGTCCCCAGACCCTTCTAGAGCCCCCAAGGACCCTTCTAAAAGCCCCCAGACCATTCTAGAGACCCCCAGGACCCTTCTGAAAGCCACCAGAACATTCTAGAGCCCCCCAGGACCCTTCTAAAAGCTTCCAGACCCTTCGAGAGCATCCCAGGACCCTTCTAAAAGCCCCCAGACGCTTCTGGAGACACCCAGGACCCTTCTAAAAGCCCACAGAACCCTCTAGAACCACCCAGGACCCTTCTAAAAGCCCCCAGACCCTTCTAGATCCTCCCAGGACCCTTCTAAAAGCACCCAGACACTTCTAGAGCCTCCCAGGACCATTCTAAAGGCCCCCAGACCTTTCTAGACCCTCCCCGGATCATTCTAAAAGCCCCCAGACCATTCTACAGCCCCCCAGGACCCTTCTAAAAGCCGCCAGACCCTTCTAGAGCCCTCCAGGACCCTTCTAAAAGCACTCAGACCCTTCTAGAGGCACCCAGGACCCTTCTAAATGCCCCCAGACCCTTCTAGAGTCTCCCAGGACCCTTCTAAAAGCCCCCAGACCCTTCTAGAGCTCCCCAGGACCCTTCTAAAATACCCCAGACCCTTCTAGAGGCCTCCAGGGCCCCTCTAGTGGTCCCCAGGCCCTTCTAGAGGCCCCAAGGACCATTCTAAAAGCCCCCAGACCCTTCTAGATGCCCCTAGGGCCCCTCTAATGGTCCCCAGACCCTTCTAGAGCCCCCAAGGATTCTTCTAAAAGCTCCCAGACCATTCTAGAGACCCGCAGGACACTTCTAATTGCCCCCAGACCTTTCTAGAGGCCGCCAGGATCCTTCTAAAATCCCCCAGACCCTTCTAGATCCCCCCAGGACCCTTCTAAAAGCCGCCAGACACTTCTAGAGCCGTCCAGGACCCTTCTAAAAGCACTCAGACCCTTCTAGAGGCCCCCAGGACCCTTCTAAATGCCCCCAGACCCTTCTAGAGTCTCCCAGGACCCTTCTAAAAGCCCCCAGACCCTTCTAGAGCTCCCCAGGACCCTTCTAAAATACCCCAGACCCTTCTAGAGGCCTCCAGGGCCCCTCTAGTGGTCCCCAGACCCTTCTAGAGCCCCCAAGGACCCTTCTAAAAGCCCCCAGACCGTTCTAGAGACCCGCAGGACCCTTCTAAATGCCCCCAGACCTTTCTAGAGGCCGCCAGGATCCTTCTAAAATACCCCAGACCCTTCTAGATCCCCCCAGGACACTTCTAAATGACCCCAGACCCTTCTAGAGACTCCCAGGACCCTTCTAAAAGCCCCCAGACCCTTCTAGAGCCACCCAGGACCCATCTAAAAGCCCCCAGACCCTTCTAGAGACTCCCAGGACCCTTCTAAAAGCCCCCAGACCCTTCTAGAGCCACCCAGGACCCATCTAAAAGCCCCCAGACCCTTCTAGAGACTCCCAGGACCCTTCTAAAAGCCCCCAGACCCTTCTAGAGCTTCCCAGGACCCTTCTAAAAGCCCCCAGACCATTCTAGATACTCCCAGGACCCTTCTAAAAGCCCCCAGACCCTTCTAGAGCCACCCAGGACCCATCTAAAAGCCCCCAGACCCTTCTAGAGCCTCCCAGGACCCTTCTAAAAGCCCCCAGACAATTCTAGAGCACCCCAGGACCCTTCTAAAAGCCCCAGACCCTTCTAGAGCCTACCAGAACCTTTCTACAAGCACCCAGAGCATTCTAGAGCCCCCCAGGACCCTTCTAAAAGTACCCAGACCCTTCTAGAGCCACCCAGGACCCTTCTACAAGCACCCAGACCCTTCTAGAGCCTCCCAGGACCCTTCTAAAAGCAACCAGACCCTTCTAGAGCCCCCCAAGACCCTTCTAAAATCCCCCAGACCCTTCTAGACCCTCCCCGGATCCTTCCAAAAGCCCCCAGACCCTTCTAGAGCCCCCTAGGACCTATCTAAAAGCACCCAGACCCTTCTAGAGCCCCCGAGGACCCTTCTAAAAGACCCCTGACCCTTCTAGAGCCCCCTAGGACCTATCTAAAAGCCCCCAGACCCTTCTAGAGGCCCCCAGGACCCTTCTAAAAGACCCCAGGCCCTTCTACACCCTCCCCGGATCCTTCTAAAAGACCCCAGACCCTTCTAGAGCCTCCAAGGACAATTCTAAAGCGCCCAGACCGTTCTAGAGACCCCCAGGACCCTTATAAAAGCCCCCAGACAATTCTAGAGCCCGCCAGGACCCTTCTAAAAGCCCCTATACCCTTCTAGAGCCCACCCAGGACCCTTCTAAAAGCACCCATACCCTTCTAGAGGCCACCCGGGTCCCTCTTAAGGCACCCCGTCCCTTCTAGAGCACCCCAGGACCCTTCTAAAAGTCCCCAGTCCCTTCTAGAGCACCCCAGGACCCTTCTAAAAGCCCCCAGACCCTTCTAGAGCCCCCCCAGGACCTTTCTAAAAGCACCCAGACCCTTCTAGAGGACCCCAGGACCATTCTGAAAACAAGCAGAACATTCTAGAGCCCCCCAGGACCCTTCTAAAGGCACACAGACCCTTCTAGAGCCCCCCAGGACCCTTCTAAAAGACCCCAGACCCTTCTAGAAACCCCCAGGACCCTTCTAAAAGCCCACAGAACCCTCTAGAGCCACCCAGAACCCTTCTAAAAGCCCCCAGACAGTTCTAGATCCTCCCAGGACCCTTCTAAAAGCACCCAGACCCTTCTAGAGCCTCCCAGGACTATTCTAAAGGCCCCCAGACCATTCTAGACCCTCCCCGGATCATTCTAAAAGCCCCCAGACCCTTCTAGAGGCCCCTAGTACCCTTCTAAAAACCCCCAGACCATTCTAGAGCCCCCCAGGACCATTCTAAAGGCCCCCAGACCCTTCTAGAGGCTCCCAGGACCCTTCTAAAAGTCCCTAGACCTTTCTAGACCCTCCCTGGATCCTTCTAAATGAACCCAGACCCTTCTAGGGCCCCCCAGAACCCCTCTAAATGCATCCAGACCCTTCTAGAGCCCTCCAGGACCCGTCTAAAAGCGCCCAGACCCTTCTAGACCCTCCCCTGATCATTCTAAAAGACCCCAGACCCTTCCAAAACCTCCCAGGACTATTCTAAAAGAACCCAGACCCTTCTAGACCCTCCCCGGATTATTCTAAAAACACCCAGACCCTTCTAGAGCCATCTCGAACCACTCTAATAGATCCCAGACCATTCTAGAGGCCCCCAGGACCCTTCTATAAGTCCCTAGACACTTCTAGAGAAGCCCAGAATCCTTCTAAAAGCCCCCAGACCCTTCTAGAGCCCCCCAGGGCCCTTCTAAAAGCCCCAAGACCCTTCTAGGAGAGACGGGGGTCCTTAAGAGGGGCCTTGGTTTCCTCTAGAAGGGTCTGGGGGCTTTTGGAAGGGTCCTGGGTGCCTCAAGAAGGGTCTGGGGGCTTTTAGAAGGGTCCTGGGAGCTCTAGAAGGGTCTGGGGTATTTTAGAAGGGTCCTGGGGAGCTCTAGAAGCGTCTGGGGTCTTTTAGAAGGGTCCTGGTAGGCTGTAGAAGGGTCTGGGTGCTTTTAGAAGGGTCCTGCGGGTCTCTAGAAGGGTCTGGGGGCTTTTAGAATGGTCCTTGGGGGCTCTAGAAGGGTCTGGGGACCACTAGAGGGGCCCTGGGGGCCTCTAGAAGGGTCTGGGGTATTTTAGAAGGGTCCTGGGGAGCTCTAGAAGGGTCTGGGGGCTTTTAGAAGCGTCCTGGGAGACTCTAGAAGGGTCAGGGTGCATTTAGAAGGGTCCTGCGTGTCTCTAGAAGGGTCTGGGGGTTTTTAGAAGGGTCCTGGGGGGCTCTAGAAGGGTCTGGCGGCTTTTAGAAGGGTCCTGGGGGGCTCTAGAAGGGTGTGAGTGCTTTTAGAATGGTCCTGAAGGCATGTAGAAGTCTCTGGGGGCTTTTAGAAGGGTCCTAGGGGCCTCTAGAAGTGTCTGAGGGATTTTAGAAGGGTCCTGGGAGGCTCTAGAAGGGTCTGGTTCCTTTTAGAAGGATCCGGGGAGGGTCTAGAAGGGTCTGGGGCTTTTAGAAATGTCCTGTGTGGCTCTAGAAGGGTCTGGGGGATTTTAGAAGGGTCCAGGGGGGCTCTAGAAGGGTCTGAGGGATTTTAGAAGGGTCCTGGGGAGCTCTAGAATGGTCTGGGTGCTTTTAGAGGGGCATTGGGCTTCTCTAGAAGGGTCTGGGGGCTTTTAGAAGAGTCCTGGGGGGCTCTAGATTGGTCTGGGTTCTTATAGAAGGGTCCTGGGGTACTCTAGAAGGGTCTGGGGGCTTTCAAGAAGGGTCCTGCGGGCCTCTAGAAAAGTCTGGAGGCTTTTATAAGGTCCTGGGGGGCTCTAGAAGGGTCTGGGGGCATTTAGAAGGGTCCTGAGGGGCTCTAGAAGGGTCTGGGGGATTTTAGAAGGATCCTGGGGTCCTCTAGAAAGGTCTGGGGTCATTTAGAAGGGTCCTGGGAGGATCCAGATGGGTCTGGGTACTTTTAGAAGGATCCGGGGAGGTTCTAGAAGGGTCTGGGGGCGTTTAGAAGGGGCCTGGGGGGATCTACAAATGTCTGGAGGCTTTTAGAAGGGTCCTGGGGGCATCTAGAAGGGTCTGTGGGCTTTTAGAAGGATCCGGTGAGGCTCTAGAAGGGTCTGGGGGCTTTTAGAAGGGTCCTGGGGGCTCTAGAAGGGTCTGGAATCTTTTAGAATGGTCCTGGAGGGCTCTAGATGGGTCTGGGGGCTTTTAGAAAGGTCCGGGGAGGGTCTAGAAGGGTCTGGGGTGTTTTAGAAGGGTCCTGGGTTTCTCTAAAAGGGTCTGGGTGCTTTTAGAGGGGCCCTGGGCTTCTCTAGAAGGGTCTGGTGGCTTTTATTAGAGACCTGGGGGGCTCTAGAATGGTCTGGGGTCTTTTAGAAGGGTCCTAGGGGGCTCTAGAACGGTCTGGGGGATTTTAGAAGGGTCCTGCGGGCCTCTAGAATAGTCTGGATGCATTTAGAAGGGTCATGGGGGGCTCTATAAGGGTCTGGGGGCATTTAGAATGGTCCTGGGGGGCTCTAGAAGGGTCTGGGGGATTTTAGAAGGATCCTGGGGGCCTCTTGAAAGGTCTGGGGGCTTTTAGAAGGGTCCTGGGGGGCTCTAGAAGAGTCTGGGGGCTTTTAGAAGGGTCCTGGGTGGCTCTAGAAGGGTCTGGGTGCTTTTAGAATGGTCCTGGGTGGCTATAGAAGGGTCTGGGGGCTTTCAGAAGGGTCCTTGGAGGCTCTAGAAGGGTCTGGGGACCATTAGAGGGGCACTGGGAGCCTCTAGAAGGGTCTGGGTGATTTTAGAAGGGTCCTCGGGAGGTCTAGAATTGTCTGGGGGTTTTTAGAATGGTCCTGGGATGCTCTAGAAGGGTCTGGGGGCTTTTAGAAGAGTCCTGCGTGTCTCTAGAAGGGTCTGGGGGCTCTTAGAAGGGTCCTGGGTGGCTCTAGAAGGGTCTGGGGACCATTAGAGGAGCCCAGGTGGCCTCTAGAAGGGTCTGGGGGAGTTTAGAAGGGTCCTGGGGAGATCTAGAAGGGTCTGGGGGCTTTTAGAACGGACCAGGGAGATTCTAGAAGGGTCTGGGGGCATTTAGAAGGGTCCTGCGGGTCTCTATAAGGGTCTGGGAGCTTTTAGATGGGTCCTGGTGGGCTCTAGACGGGTCTGGGGGCTTTTAAAAGCGTCCTGGGGTGCTCTAGAAGGGTGTGAGGGCTTTTAGAAGGGTCCTGGGGGCATCTAGAAGGCTCTGGGGGCTTTTAGAAGGGTCCTGGGGGCCTCTAGAAGTGTCTGAGGGATTTTAGAAGGGTCCTGGGAGGCTCTAGAATGGTCTGGGTGCTTTTAGAAGGATTCGGGGAGGGTCTAGAAGTGTCTGGGGGCTTTTAGAAGGGTCCTGTGGGGATCTAGAAGGGTCTGGGTGCTTTTAGAAGGGTCCTGCGGGCCTCTAGAATAGTCTGGATGCTTTAAGAAGCGTCCTGGGGGGCTCTATAAGGGTCTGGGGTCATTTAGATGGGTCCTGGGGGGCTCTAGAAGGGTCTGGGGGCTTTTAGAAGGGTCCAGGGGGTCTCTAGAAGAGTCTGGGTGGTTTTAGAAGGGTCCTGGGTGGCTCTAGAAAGGTCTGGGTGCTTTTAGAATGGTCCTGGGTGGCTATAGAAGGGTCTGGGGGCTTTTAGAAGGGTCCTTGGGGGCTCTAGAATGGTCTGGGGACCATTAGAGGGGCACTGGGAGCCTCTAGAAGGGTCTGGGTGATTTTAGAAGGGTCCTCGAGAGGTCTAGAATAGTCTGGGGGCTTTTAGAAGGGTCCTGGGGGGCTCTAGAACGGTCTGGGGGCATTTAGATGGGTCCTGCGGGTCTCTAGAAGGGTCTGGGGGCTTTTAGATGGGTCCTGGGGGGCTCTAGAAGGCTCAGGGGCTTTTAGAAGGGTCCTGGGGGCCTCTAGAAGTGTCTGAGTGATTTTAGAAGGGTCCTGGGAGGCTCTAGAATGGTCTGGGTGCTTTTAGAAGGATTCGGGGAGGGTCTAGAAGGGTCTGTGTGCCTTTAGAAGGGTCCTGGGGGGCTCTAGAAGGGTCTGGGTGCTTTTAGAAGGGTCCTGGGGAGCTCTAGAAGGGTCTATGTACTTTTAGAAGGTTCCTGGGGAGCTCTAGAAGGGTCTGGGGGCTTGTAGAAGGGTCCTGGGGGCCTCTAGAAGGGTCTGGTGGCTTTTAGAAGGGTCCTGGGGAGATCTAGAAGGGTCTGGGTGCTTTCAGAAGGGTGCTGGGAGGCTCTAGAAGGGTCTGGGGGCATTTAGAAGGGTCCTGGGCCTCTAGAAGTGTCTGAGGGATTTTAGAAGGGTCCTGGGAGGCTCTAGAATGGTCTGGGTGCTTTTAGAAGGGTCCTGGGAGCTCTAGAAGGGTCTGGGGACCATTAGACGAGGCCTGGGGTCCTCTAGAATGGTCTGGGGGATTTTAGAAGGGTCCTGAGGAGCTCTAGAAGGGTCTGGGGGCTTTAAAAAGGGTCCTGGGAGAATCTAGAAGGGTCTGGGGGCTTTTAGAAGGGTCCTGGGGGGCTCTAGAAGGGTCTGGGGGCTTTTAGAAGGGTCCTGGAGGAATCTAGAAGGCTCTGGGGTCCTTGAGATGGGTCCTAGCGGGCTCTAGAAGGGTCTGGGTGCTTTTAGAAGGGTCCTGGGTGTCTCTAGAAGCGTCTGGGGGCTTTTAGAAGGGTCCTGGGAGACTCTAGAATGGTCTGAGTGCTTTTAGAAGGGTCCTGTAGGGTCTCTAGAAGGGTCTGTGTGCTTTTAGAATGGTCCTGTGGGGCTCTAAGAAGGGTCTGGGTGCTTTTAGAATGGTCCTGGGAGGCTCTAGAAGGGTCTGGGGGCTTTTTGAAGGGTCCAGGGGGCCTCTAGAAAGGTCTGGGGGCTTTTAGAAGGGTCCTGCGGGGCTCTAGAAGGGTCTGGGTGCTTTTAGAAGGGTCCTGGGGGCCTCTAGAATTGTCTGGGTGCTTTTAGAAGGGGCCCTTGGTGGCTCTAGAAAGGTCTGGCTGCTTTTAGAATGGTCCTGTGTGGCTGTAGAAGGGTCTGGGGGCTTTTTGACGGGTCCTGGGGGGCTCTAGAATAGTCTGGGGACAATTAGAGGGGCACTGGGGTCCTCTAGAAGGGTCTGGGAGATTTTAGAAGGGTCTTGGGAGGCTCTAGAAGGGTCTGGATGCTTTTAGAAGGGTCCTGGGGGTCTCTAGAAGGGTCTGGGTGCCTTTAGAAGTGTCCTGGGGGGCTCTAGAATGTTCTGCTGGCTTTCAGAAGTGTACTGGGGTCCTCTAGAAGGGTCTGGGTACTTTTAGAAGGGTACGGGGGGCTCTAGAAGGGTCTGGGGGCTTTTAGAAGGGTCCTGGGGTGCTCTAGAAGGGTCTGGGGACTTTTAGAAGGGTCCTGGGGTGCTCTAGAAGGGACGGGGTGCCTTAAGAGGGGCCCTGGGGGCCTCTAGAATGGTCTGGGGGCTTTTAGAAGGGTCCTGGTGGTCTCTAGAAGGGGTCTGGGGGCATTTAGAAGGGTGCTGGCGGGCTCTAGAAGTGTTTGGGGGCTTTCAGAAGGGTCCTGGGGGACTCTAGAAGGGTCTGGGGGCTTTAGAATGGTCCTGGGAGGCTCTAGAAGTGTCTGGGTTCTTTTAGAAGGATCCGGGGAGGGTCTAGAAGGGTCTGGGGGCTTTTAGAAGGGTCCTAGGGGCCACTAGAATGGTCTGGGGGCTTTTAGATGGGTTCTAGGGGGCTCTAGAAGGGTCAGGGTGCTTTTTGAATGGTCCTGGGGGGCTCTAGAAGGGTCTGGGGCCTTTTAGAATGATCCGGGGACGGTCTAGAAGGGTCTGGGTGCTTTTTGAAGGATCCTAGGGGGCTCTAGAAGGGTCTGGGGGCCTTTTAGAAGGATCCGGGGAGTATCTAGAAGGGTCTGGGATCTTTTAGAAGGATCCTGGGGGTCTCTAGAAGGGTCTGGTGGCTTTTAGGAGGGTCCTGGGAGCCTCTAGAAGGGTCTGGGTGCTTTTATTATGGTCCGGGGAGCCTCTAGAAGGGTCTGGGTGCTTTTAGAAAGGTCCTGGGGGGCTGTAGAAGGGTCTAGAGCCTTCTAGAGACCCCAGGGACCCTTCTAAGAACCCCC
>JAUNZM010003166.1:0-10000 GCA_033459285.1 Clamator glandarius
TTTAGAAGGATTCGGGGAGGGTCTAGAAGGGTCTGGGGGCTTTTAGAAGGGTCCTGGGGGCATCTAGAAGGGTCTGGAGGCTTTTAGAAGAGTTCTGGGGGGCTCTAGAAGGGTCTGGGGGCATTCAGAAGGGTCCTGGGGGCCTCTAGAAGGGTCTGGAGTCTATTAGAAGAGTCCTGGGGGGCTCTAGATGGGTCTGGGGTCATTTAGAAGGGTCCTGGGGGGCTCTAGAAGGGTCTGGGGGCTTTCAGAAGTGTCCTGGGGGGCTCTAGAAGGGTCTGGGGGCTTTTAGAAGGGTCCTGGCTCATCTAGAATGGTCTGGGTGCTTTTAGAAGGGTCCTGGGGGGCTCTACAAATGTCTGGAGGATTTTAGAAGGATCCGGGGAGGCTCTAGAAGTGTCTGGCGGCTTTTAGAAGGGTCCTTGGGAGCTCTAGAATGGTCTGGGTGCTTTCAGAAGGGTCCTGGGGGCCTCTAGAAGGGTCTGGGTGCTTTCAGAAAGGTCCTGGGTGGCTCTAGAAGGGTCTGGGGGCTTTTAGAAGGGTCCTGTGGGGCTGTAGAAGGGTCTGGGGGCTTTTAGATTGGTCCTGGGGGGCTCTAGAAGGGTCCGGGGGCTTTTAGAATGGTCCGTGGAGGCTCTAGAAGGGTCTGGGTGCTTTTAGAAGGGTCCTGGGGGGCTCTAGAAGGGTCTGGGGTCTATTAGAAGGATCCGGGGAGGGTCTAGAAGGCTCTGTGGGCATTTAGAAGGGTTATTGGTGGCTCTAGAAGGGTCTGGGGACCATTAGAGGAGCCCTGGGGTCCTCTAGAAGGGTCTGGGGGATTTTAGAAGGGTCCTGAGGAGCTCTAGAAGGGTCTGGGGGCTTTTACAAGGGTCCTGGGGGAATCTAGAAGGGTCTGGGGGCTTTTAGAAGGGTCCTGCGTGTCTCTAGAAGGGTCTGGGGGCTTTTAGAAGGGCCCTGGAGGACTCTAGAAGGCTCTGGGGTCTTTGAGAAGGGTCCTCGGGAGGTCTAGAATTGTCTGGGGGCTTTTAGAAAGGTCCTGGGAGGCTCTAGAAGGGTCTGGGGGCTTTTAGAAGAGTCCTGCGTGTCTCTAGAAGGGTCTGGGGGCTTTTAGAAGGGTCCTTGGGGGCTCTAGAAGGGTGTGGGGACCACTAGAGGAGCCCTGGGGGCCTCTAGAGGGGTCTGGGGTATTTTAGAAGGGTCCTGGGGAGCTCTAGAAGGGTCTGGGGGCTTTTAGAAGGGTCCTGGGAGACTCTAGAAGGGTCTGGGGGCATTTAGAAGGGTCCTGCGGGTCTCTAGAAGGGTCTGGGTGCTTTTAGAAGGGTCCTGGGGGGCTCTAGAAGGGTCTGG
The DNA here is from genome assembly GCA_033459285.1 of Clamator glandarius. Taxonomy (NCBI): domain Eukaryota; kingdom Metazoa; phylum Chordata; class Aves; order Cuculiformes; family Cuculidae; genus Clamator; species Clamator glandarius. Next base: position 1,348 of record JAUNZM010003166.1, read on the forward strand.
GTGCTTTTAGAAGGGTCCTGGGGTGCTCTAGAAGGGTGTGAGGGCTTTTAGAATGGTCCTGGGGGCATCTAGAAGGCTCTGGGGGCTTTTAGAAGTGTCCTGTGGGCCTCTAGAAGTGTCTGAGGGATTTTAGAAGGGTCCTGGGAGGCTCTGGAATGGTCTGGGTGCTTTTAGAAGGATTCGGGGAGGGTCTAGAAGAGTCTGGGGGCATTTAGAAGGGTCCTGTGGGGCTCTAGAAGGGTCTGGGTGCTTTTAGAAGGGTCCTGGGGGGCTCTAGAAGGGTCTGGGTGCTTTTAGAAGGGTCCTGGGGAGCTCTAGAAGGGTCTGGGGTCTTTTAGAAGGGTCCTGGGTGGCGCTAAAAGTGTCTGGGTGCATGTAGAAGGGTCCTGGGGAGCTCTAGAAGGGTCTGGGGGCTTTCAGAAGGGTCCTGGGGGCCTCTAGAAGGGTCTGGAGGCTTTTAGAAGAGTTCTGGGGGGCTCTAGAAGGGTCTGGGGGCATTCAGAAGGGTCCTGGGGGCCTCTAGAAGGGTCTGGATGCTTTTAGAAGAGTCCTGGGGGGGTCTAAATGGGTCTGGGGACATTTAGAATGGTCCTGGGGGGCTCTAGAAGGGTCTGGGGTAGTTTAGATAGGTCCTGGGGAGCTCTAGAAGGGTCTGGGTGCTTTTAGAAGGGTCCTGGGAGACTCTAGAAGGGTCTGAGTGCTTTTAGAAGGGTCCTTCGGGTCTCTAGAAGGGTCTGGGTTCTTTTAGAATGGTCCTGGGGGGCTCTAGAAGGGTGTGAGGGATTTTAAAAGGGTCCTGGGAGGCTCTAGAAGGGTCTGGTTGCTTTTAGAAAGATTCGGGGAGGGTCTAGATGGGTCTGGGGGCTTTTAGAAGGGTCCTGGGGGCATCTAGAAGGGTCTGGAGGCTTTTAGAAGAGTTCTGGGGGGCTCTAGAAGGGTCTGGGGGCATTCAGAAGGGTCCTGGGGGCCTCTAGAAGGGTCTGGAGTCTATTAGAAGAGTCCTGGGGGGCTCTAGATGGGTCTGGGGTCATTTAGAAGGGTCCTGGGGGGCTCTAGAAGGGTCTGGGTGCTTTCAGAAGTGTCCTGGGGGGCTCTAGAAGGGTCTGGGGGCTTTTAGAAGGGTCCTGGGTCATCTAGAATGGTCTGGGGGCTTTTAGAAAGGTCCTGGGAGGATCCAGATGGGTCTGGGTGGTTTTAGAAGGATCCGGTGATGGTCTAGAAGGGTCTGGGTGCTTTTAGAAGGGTCCTGGGGGGCTCTACAAATGTCTGGAGGATTTTAGAAGGATCCGGGGAGGCTCTAGAAGTGTCTGGCGGCTTTTAGAAGGGTCCTTGGGAGCTCTAGAATGGTCTGGGTGCTTTCAGAAGGGTCCTGGGGGCCTCTAGAAGGGTCTGGGTGCTTTCAGAAAGGTCCTGGGTGGCTCTAGAAGGGTCTGGGGGCTTTTAGAAGGGTCCTGTGGGGCTGTAGAAGGGTCTGGGGGCTTTTAGATTGGTCCTGGGGGGCTCTAGAAGAGTCCGGGGGCTTTTAGAATGGTCCGTGGAGGCTCTAGAAGGGTCTGGGTGCTTTTAGAAGGGTCCTGGGGGGCTCTAGAAGGGTCTGGGGTCTATTAGAAGGATCCTGGGAGGGTCTAGAAGGCTCTGTGGGCATTTAGAAGGGTTATTGGTGGCTCTAGAAGGGTGTGGGGACCACTAGAGGAGCCCTGGGGGCCTCTAGAGGGGTCTGGGGTATTTTAGAAGGGTCCTAAGGAGCTCTAGAAGGGTCTGGAGGCTTTTAGAAGGGTCCTGGGAGACTCTAGAAGGGTCTGGGGGCATTTAGAAGGGTCCTGCGGGTCTCTAGAAGGGTCTGGGGGCTTTTAGAATGGTCCTGGGGGGCTCTAGAAGGGTCTGGGGGCTTTTAGAAGGGTCCTGGGGTGCTCTAGAAGGGTGTGAGGGCTTTTAGAATGGTCCTGGGGGCATCTAGAAGGATCTGGGGGCTTTTAGAAGTGTCCTGTGGGCCTCTAGAAGTGTCTGAGGGATTTTAGAAGGGTCCTGGGAGGCTCTGGAATGGTCTGGGTGCTTTTAGAAGGATTCGGGGAGGGTCTAGAAGAGTCTGGGGGCATTTAGAAGGGTCCTGTGGGGCTCTAGAAGGGTCTGGGTGCTTTTAGAAGGGTCCTGGGGGGCTCTAGAAGGGTCTGGGTGCTTTTCGAAGGGTCCTGGGGAGCTCTAGAAGGGTCTGGGGTCTTTTAGAAGGGTCCTGGGTGGCGCTAAAAGTGTCTGGGTGCATTTAGAAGGGTCCTGGGGAGCTCTAGAAGGGTCTGGGGGCTTTCAGAAGGGTCCTGGGGGCCTCTAGAAGTGTCTGGAGGCTTTTAGAAGAGTTCTGGGGGGCTCTAGAAGGGTCTGGGGGCATTCAGAAGGGTCCTGGGGGCCTCTAGAAGGGTCTGGATGCTTTTAGAAGAGTCCTGGGGGGGTCTAGATGGGTCTGGGGACATTTAGAATGGTCCTGGGGGGCTCTAGAAGGGTCTGGGGTAGTTTAGATAGGTCCTGGGGAGCTCTAGAAGGGTCTGGGTGCTTTTAGAAGGGTCCTGGGAGACTCTAGAAGGGTCTGAGTGCTTTTAGAAGGGTCCTTCGGGTCTCTAGAAGGGTCTGGGTTCTTTTAGAATGGACCTGGGGGGCTCTAGAAGGGTGTGAGGGATTTTAAAAGGGTCCTGGGAGGCTCTAGAAGGGTCTGGTTGCTTTTAGAAAGATTCGGGGAGGGTCTAGATGGGTCTGGGGGCTTTTAGAAGGGTCCTGGGGGCATCTAGAAGGGTCTGGAGGCTTTTAGAAGAGTTCTGGGGGGCTCTAGAAGGGTCTGGGGGCATTCAGAAGGGTCCTGGGGGCCTCTAGAAGGGTCTGGAGTCTATTAGAAGAGTCCTGGGGGGCTCTAGATGGGTCTGGGGTCATTTAGAAGGGTCCTGGGGGGCTCTAGAAGGGTCTGGGTGCTTTCAGAAGTGTCCTGGGGGGCTCTAGAAGGGTCTGGGGGCTTTTAGAAGGGTCCTGGGTCATCTAGAATGGTCTGGGGGCTTTTAGAAAGGTCCTGGGAGGATCCAGATGGGTCTGGGTGGTTTTAGAAGGATCCGGTGATGGTCTAGAAGGGTCTGGGTGCTTTTAGAAGGGTCCTGGGGGGCTCTACAAATGTCTGGAGGATTTTAGAAGGATCCGGGGAGGCTCTAGAAGTGTCTGGCGGCTTTTAGAAGGGTCCTTGGGAGCTCTAGAATGGTCTGGGTGCTTTCAGAAGGGTCCTGGGGGCCTCTAGAAGGGTCTGGGTGCTTTCAGAAAGGTCCTGGGTGGCTCTAGAAGGGTCTGGGGGCTTTTAGAAGGGTCCTGTGGGGCTGTAGAAGGGTCTGGGGGCTTTTAGATTGGTCCTGGGGGGCTCTAGAAGGGTCCGGGGGCTTTTAGAATGGTCCGTGGAGGCTCTAGAAGGGTCTGGGTGCTTTTAGAAGGGTCCTGGGGGGCTCTAGAAGGGTCTGGGGTCTATTAGAAGGATCCGGGGAGGGTCTAGAAGGCTCTGTGGGCATTTAGAAGGGTTATTGGTGGCTCTAGAAGGGTCTGGGGACCATTAGAGGAGCCCTGGGGTCCTCTAGAAGGGTCTGGGGGATTTTAGAAGGGTCCTAAGGAGCTCTAGAAGGGTCTGGGGGCTTTTACAAGGGTCCTGGGGGAATCTAGAAGGGTCTGGGGGCTTTTAGAAGGGTCCTGCGTGTCTCTAGAAGGGTCTGGGGGCTTTTAGAAGGGCCCTGGAGGACTCTAGAAGGCTCTGGGGTCTTTGAGAAGGGTCCTCGGGAGGTCTAGAATTGTCTGGGGGCTTTTAGAAAGGTCCTGGGAGGCTCTAGAAGGGTCTGGGGGCTTTTAGAAGGATTCGGGGAGGGTCTAGAAGAGTCTGGGGGCATTTAGAAGATTCCTGTGGGGCTCTAGAAGGGTCTGGGTGCTTTTAGAAGGGTCCTGGGGGGCTCTAGAAGGGTCTGGGTGCTTTTAGAAGGGTCCTGGGGAGCTCTAGAAGGGTCTGGGGTCTTTTAGAAGGGTCCTGGGTGGCGCTAAAAGTGTCTGGGTGCATTTAGAAGGGTCCTGGGGAGCTCTAGAAGGGTCTGGGGGCTTTCAGAAGGGTCCTGGGGGCCTCTAGAAGGGTCTGGAGGCTTTTAGAAGAGTTCTGGGGGGCTCTAGAAGGGTCTGGGGGCATTCAGAAGGGTCCTGGGGGCCTCTAGAAGGGTCTGGATGCTTTTAGAAGAGTAATGGGGGGGTCTAGATGGGTCTGGGGACATTTAGAATGGTCCTGGGGGGCTCTAGAAGGGTCTGGGGTAGTTTAGATAGGTCCTGGGGAGCTCTAGAAGGGTCTGGGTGCTTTTAGAAGGGTCCTGGGAGACTCTAGAAGGGTCTGAGTGCTTTTAGAAGGGTCCTTCGGGTCTCTAGAAGGGTCTGGGTTCTTTTAGAATGGTCCTGGGGGGCTCTAGAAGGGTGTGAGGGATTTTAAAAGGGTCCTGGGAGGCTCTAGAAGGGTCTGGTTGCTTTTAGAAGGATTCGGGGAGGGTCTAGAAGGGTCTGGGGGCTTTTAGAAGGGTCCTGGGGGCATCTAGAAGGGTCTGGGTGCTTTTAGAAGGGTCCTGGGGGGCTCTAGAAGGGTCTGGGGTCTATTAGAAGGATCCGGGGAGGGTCTAGAAGGCTCTGTGGGCATTTAGAAGGGTTATTGGTGGCTCTAGAAGGGTCTGGGGACCATTAGAGGAGCCCTGGGGTCCTCTAGAAGGGTCTGGGGGATTTTAGAAGGGTCCTGAGGAGCTCTAGAAGGGTCTGGGGGCTTTTACAAGGGTCCTGGGGGAATCTAGAAGGGTCTGGGGGCTTTTAGAAGGGTCCTGCGTGTCTCTAGAAGGGTCTGGGGTCTTTTAGAAGGGCCCTAGAGGACTCTAGAAGGCTCTGGGGTCTTTGAGAAGGGTCCTAGGTGGCTCTAGAAGGGTCTGGGTGTTTTTAGAAGGGTCCTGGGGTGCTCTAGAAGGGTCTGGGAGCTTTTAGAAGGGTCCTGGGAGACGCTAGAAGGGTCTGAGGGCTTTTAGAAGGGTCCTGTAGGGTCTCTAGAAGGGTCTGGGGGCTTTTAGAAGGGTCGTGCGAGGCTCTAGAAGGGTCTGGGGGCTTTTAGAATGGTCCTGGGGGGCTCTAGAAGGGTCTGGGTGCTTTTAGAAGGGTCCTGGGAGGCTCTAGAAGTGTCTGGGTGCTTTTAGAATGGTCCTGGGGGCCTCTAGAAGGGTCTAGGTGCTTTTAGAAGGGTCCTGGGTGGCTCTAGAAGGGTCTGGGGGCTTTTAGAATGGTCCTGTGGGGCAGTAGAAGGGTCTGGGGGCTTTTAGAAGGGTCCGGGGGGACTCTAGAAGTGTCTGAGGGATTTTAAAAGGGTCCTGGGAGGCTCTAGAAGGGTCTGGTTGCTTTTAGAAGGATTCGGGGAGGGTCTAGAAGGGTCTGGGGGCTTTTAGAAGGGTCCTGTGGAGCTCTAGAAGGGTCTGGGGGCTTTTAGAAGGGTCCTGGTGTCCTCTAGAAGGGTCTGGGTGCATTTAGAAGGGTCCTGCGGGTCTCTAGAAGGGTCTGGGGGCTTTTAGAAGGGTCCTGGGGGGCTCTAGAAGGGTCTGGGGGCTTTTAGAAGGGTCCTGGGGTGCTCTAGAAGGGTGTGAGTGCTTTTAGAATGGTCCTGGGGGCATCTAGCAGGCTCTGGGGGCTTTTAGAAGTGTCCTGTGGGCCTCTAGAAGTGTCTGAGGGATTTTAGAAGGGTCCTGGGAGGCTCTGGAATGGTCTGGGTGCTTTTAGAAGGATTCGGGGAGGGTCTAGAAGAGTCTGGGGGCATTTAGAAGGGTCCTGTGGGGCTCTAGAAGGGTCTGGGTGCTTTTAGAAGGGTCCTGGGGGCCTCTAGAAGGGTCTGGGGGCTTTTAGAAGGGTCCTGGGGAGCTCTAGAAGGGTCTTGGGGCTTTTAGAAGGGTCCTGAGGGCGCTAGAAATGTCTGGGTGCTTTTAGAAGGGTCCTGGGTGTCTCTAGAAGGGTCTGGGGGCTTTTAGAAGGGTCCTGGGGGCCTCTAGAATTGTCTGGAGGCTTTATAGAAGGGTCCTAGGGGGCTCTAGAAGGGTCTGGGGGCATTCAGAAGGGTCCTTCGGGCCTCTAGAAGGTTCTGGAGTCTATTAGAAGAGTCCTGGGGGGCTCTAGATGGGTCTGGGGTCATTTAGAAGGGTCCTGGGGGGCTCTAGAAGGGTCTGGGTGCTTTCAGAAGTGTCCTGGGTCATCTAGAATGGTCTGGGGGATTTTAGAAAGGTCCTGGGAGGATCCAGATGGGTCTGGGTGGTTTTAGAAGGATCCGGGGATGGTCTAGAAGGGTCTGGGTGCTTTTAGAAGGGTCCTGGGGGGCTCTACAAATGTCTGGAGGATTTTAGAAGGATCCGGGGAGGCTCTAGATGTGTCTGGCGGCTTTTACAAGGGTCCTTGGGAGCTCTAGAAGGGTCTGGGTGCTTTCAGAAGGGTCCTGGGGGCCTCTAGAAGGGTCTGGGTGCTTTCAGAAAGGTCCTGGGTGGCTCTAGAAGGGTCTGGGGGCTTTTAGAAGGGTCCTGTGGGGCTGTAGAAGGGTCTGGGGGCTTTTAGATGGATCCTGGGGGGCTCTAGAAGGGTCCGGGGGCTTTTAGAATGGTCCGTGGAGGCTCTAGAAGGGTCTGGGTGCTTTTAGAAGGGTCCTGGGGGATCTAGAAGGGTCTGGGTGCTTTTAGAAGGGTCCTGGGGGTCTGTAGAATGGTCTGGGGACTTTTAAAAGGGTCCTGGGAGGCTCTACAAAGGTCTGGACGATTTTAGAAAGATCCGGGGAGGATCTAGAAGGGTCTGGCGGCTTTTAGAAGGGTCCTGGTGGCCTCTAGAATGGTCTGGGGTCTATTAGAAGGATACGGGGAGGATCTAGAATGGTCTGGGGGCTTTTAGAAGGGTCCTGGGGGGTTCTAGAATGGTCTGGAGGCTTTTAGAAGGGTCCTGGGGGGCTCTAGAAGGGTGTGGGGGCTTTTAGAAGGGTCCTGTGGGCATCTAGAAGGCTCTGGGTGCTTTTATAAGGGTCCTGGGGGGCTCTAGAAAGGTCTGAGGGATTTTAGAAGGGTCCTGGGAGGCTCTAGAAGGGTCTGGGTGCTTTTGGAAGGATCCGGGTAGGGTCTAGAAGGGTCTGGGTGCTTTCTGAAGGGTCCTGGGGGGCTCTAGAAGAGTCTGGGGGATTTTAGAAGGGTCCTGGTAGGCTCTAGAAGGGTCTGGGTGCTTTTAGAGTGGACCTGGGATTCTCTAGAAGGGTCTAAGGGCTTTAAGAAGAGTCCTAGGGGGCTCTAGAATGGTCTGGGTACTTTTAGAAGGGTCCTGGGGGGCTCTAGAAGGGTCTGGGGCCTTATAGAAGGGTCCTGGGGGGCTCTAGAAGGGTGTGAGGGCTTTTAGAAGGGTCCTGGGGGCAGCTAGAAGGCTCTGGGGGCTTTTAGAAGGGTCCTGGGGTACTCTAGAAGTGTCTGCGGCCTTTTAGAAGGGTCCTGGGAGGTTCTAGAATGGTCTGGGTGCTTTTAGAAGGATTCGGGGTGGGTCTAGAATGGTCTGGGGGCTGTTAGAAGTGTCCTGTGGGGCTCTAGAAGTGTCTGGGTGCATTTAGAAGGGTCCTGGGTTGCTCTAGAAGGGTCTGTGCGCTTTCAGAAGGGTCCTGAGGGCCTCTGGAATGGTCTGAGGGCTTTTAGAAGAGTCCTGGGGGGCTCTAGAAGGGTCTGGGGGCATTCAGAAGGGTCCTGGGGTCCTCTAGAAGGGACTGGAGGCTTTTAGAAGAGTCCTGGGGTGCTCTAGATGGGTCTGGGGGCATTTAGAAGCGTCCTGTGGGGCTCTGGAAGGGTCAGGGGGAGTTTAGAATGGTCCTGGGGAGCTCTAGAAGGGTCTGGGTGCTTTTAGAAGGGTCCTGGGAGAATCTAGAAGGGTCTGAGTGCTATTAGAAGGGTCCTGCGGGTCTCTAGAAGGGTCTGGGGGCTTTTAGAAGGTTCCTGGGGGCTCTAGAAGGGTGTGAGGTCTTTTAGAATTGTCCTGGGGGCATCTTGAAGGCTCTGGGGTATTTTAGAAGGGTCCTGGGGGGCTCTAGAAGTGTCTGAGGGATTTTAAAAGGGTCCTGGGAGTCTCTAGAAGGGTCTGGTTGCTTTTAGAAGTTTCCGTGGAGGCTCTAGAAGGGTCTGGGGCCTTTTAGAAGGGTCCTGGGGGGCTCTAGAAGGGTCTGGGTGCTATTATAAGGATCCGGGGAGGGTCTAGAAGGCTCTGGGGGCTTTTAGAAGGGTCCTTGGGGGCTCTAGAAGGGTCTGGGGACCATTAGAGGAGCCCTGGCGGCCTCTAGAAGGGTCTGGGGGATTTTAGAAGGGTCCTGGGGAGCTCTAGAAGGGTCTGGGGTCTTTTAGAAGGGTCCTGGGGCAATATAGAAGGGTCTGGGGGCTTTTAGAAGGGTACTGCGTGTCTCTAGAAGGGTCTGGGTGCTTTTAGAAGGGTCCTGGAGGAATCTAGAAAGGTCTGGGGTCTTTGAGAAGGGTCCTAGGGGGCTCTAGAAGGGTCTTGGTGCTTTTAGAAGTGTCCTTGGGGGCTCTAGAAGGGTCTGGGGGCTTTTAGAATGGTCCTGGGAGACTCTGGAAAGGTCTGAGGGCTT
>JAUNZM010003166.1:15000-29706 GCA_033459285.1 Clamator glandarius
GAGCAAAAATTTTAATTTTGCACATTTGGGGAATTCGCAGGGCTCAGCACACCCGGAGTGCAAAGGATGAGCCTGGCCTGGGAAAAGCACCTGCTTGATCAGGGTGTCTCCCCTGCCAGCTAAGTACAAAGGACCCAGACCATTCTAGAGCCCCCAAGGACCCTTCCAAAAGCCCCCAGACCCTTCTGGAGACGTTCAGGTTCCTTTGAAAAGGCCCCAGACCCTTCTAGAGCCTCCCAAGACCCTTCTAAAAGCCCCCAGACCCTTCTAGACCCTCCCAGGATCCTTCTAAAAGCCCCGAGACCCTTCTAGAGGATCCCAGGACCCTTCTAAAAGCCCCCAGACTAATCTAGACCCTCATCGGATTCTTCTAAAAGCCCCCAGACCCTTCTAGAGCATACCAGGACCCTTCTAAAAGCCCCCAGACCCTTCTAGAGGCCCCCAGGAACATTCTAAAAGCACCCAGACCCTTCTAGAGCCCCCCTGTACCCTTCTAAAAGCACCCAGACCCTTCTAGAGTCCCCCAGGACCCTTCTGAAAGCCCCCAGACCCTTCTACAGACCCCCAGGACCCTATAAAAGCCCCCAGACCCTTCTAGAGCACTCCAGGACCTTTCCAAAAGCACCCAGACCATTCTAGAGGCTCCCCGGACCCTTATAAAAGAACCCAGACCCTTCCAGAGCCTCCCAGGACCCTTCTAAAAGACACCAGACCCTTCTAGAGACCCCCAGGACCCTTCTAAAAGCACCCAGACCCTTCTAGACCCTCCCCGGATCATTCTAAAAGCCCCCAGACCCTTCTAGAGCCCCCCAGGATCATTCTAAAAGCCCCCAGACCGTTCTAGACCCCCCCAGGACCCTTCTACAAGCACCCAGACCCTTCTAGAGCCCCCCAGGACCCTTCTAATAGCCCCCAGACCCGTCTAGGGGCCACCAGGACCCTTCTAAAAGTCCCCAGACCCTTCTAGAGCCCCCCCGGACCCTTGTAAAAGCTCCCAGACCCTTCTAGAGTCCCCCAGGACCTATATAAAAGCACCCAGACCCTTCCAGAGCCTCACAGATCCCTTCTAAACGCCCCCAGACCCTTCTAGAGGCCCCCAGGACCCTTCTAAAAGCCTCTAGACCATTCTAGAGCCCCCCAGGACCCTTCTAAAAGCCCCCAGACCCTTCTAGAGACCCCCAGGACCAGTCTAAAAGCCCCCAGACCCTTCTAGAGCCCCCAAGGACCCTTCTAAAAGACCCCAGACCCTTCTAGAGCACCCCAGGAACCATCTAAAAGCCCCCAGATCCTTCTAGAGGCCCCCAGGACCCTTCTAAATGCCCCCAGACCCTTCTAGAGCCCCGCAGGACCATTCTAAAAGACCCCAGACCCTTCTAGAGCCCCCCTGGACCCTACTAAAAGCTCCCAGACCCTTCTAAAGCCCCCCAGGACCCTTCTAAAAGCCCCCAGACCCTTCTATACCATCCCCGTACCCTTCAGAAAGCACCCAGACCCTTCTAGAGCCCCGCAGGACCATTCTAAAAGCCGCCAGACCCTCCTAGAGACTCCCCGGATCCTTCTAAAATCCTCCAGACATTTGTAGAGCCCGCCAGGACCCTTCTAAAAGCCCCCAGACCCTTCTAGAGCACCCCAGGACCCTTCTAAAAGGCCCCAGACCCTTCTTGAGCCCCCCAGGACCCTTCTAAAAGCCCCCAGACCCTTCTAGCGGCACCGAGGACCCTTCTACAAGCCCCCAGACCCTTCTAGAGCCCCCCAGGACCCTTCTAAAAGCTCCCAGACCCTTCTAGAGGCCCCCAGGACCATTTTAAAAGCCCCCAGACCCATCTAGAGCCACCCAGGACCCTTCTACAAGCCCCAAGACCCTTCTAGATCCACCCAGGACCCTTCTAAAAGCCACCAGACCCTTCTAGAGCCCCCCAGGACCCTTCTAAAAGCCTCTAGACCCTTCTAGAGCCCCCCAGGACCCTTCTAAAAGCACCCAGACCCTTCTAGAGGCTCCCCGGACCCTTATAAAAGCACCCCGACCCTTCTAGAGCCTCCCAGTACCCTTCTAAAAGCAACCAGACCCTTCTAGAGAACCCCAGGACCCTTCTAAAAGCCCCCAGACCCTTCTAGACCCTCCCCGGATCCTTCTAAAAGCACCCAGACCCTTCTAGAGCCCCCTAGGATCCTTCAAAAAGCACCCAGACATTCTAGACCGTCCCCGGATCATTCTAAAAGCCCCCAGACCCTTCTAGAGCCCCCCAGGATCATTCTAAAAGCCCCCAGACCCTTCTAGAGCCCCCTAGGACCCATCTAAAAGCCCCCAGACACTTCTAGAGGCACCTAGGACCCTTCTAAAAGCCCCCAGACCCTTCTAGACCCTCCCCGGATCCTTCGAAACGACCCCAGACCCTTCTAGAGCCCCCCAGGATCATTCTAAAAGCCCCCAGACCCTTCTAGAGCCCCCCAGTACCCTTCTAAAAGCCCCCAGACCCTTCTAGAGCCCCCCAGGACCCTTCTAAATGCCCCCAGACCCTTCAAGAGGCACCCAGGGCCCCTCTTAAGGAAAACCGTCCCTTCTAGAGCACCCCAGGACCCTTCTAAAAGACCCCAGACCCTTCTAGAGGACCCCAGGACCCTTCTGAAAGCCAGCAGAACATTCTAGAGTCACCCAGGACCCTTCTAAAAGCACCCAGACCATTCTAGAGCCCCCCAGGACCCTTCTAAAAGCCCCCAGACCCTTCTAGAAACCCCCAGGACCCTTCTGAAAGCCCCCAGAACCTTCTAGAGCCCTCCAGGACCCTTCTAAAAGCACCCAGACCCTTCTAGAGCATCCGAGGACCCTTCTAAAATTCCCCAGACCCTTCTAGAGCACCCCAGGACACTTCTAAAAGCACCCAGACCCTTCTAGAGCCACCCAGGACCCTTCTAAAAGTACCCAGAACCTCCTAGAGCCCCCCAGGACCCTTCTACAAGCCCCAAGACCCTTCTAGAGCATCCCACGACCCTTCTAAAAGCACCCAGACCCATCTAGAGCTTCCCAGGACCCTTCTAAAAGCCAACAGACCCTTCTAGAGACTCCCAGGATCCTTAGAAAAGGCCCCAGACCCTTCTAGAGCCACCCATTACCTTTCTAAAAGCCCCCAGACCCTTCTAGAGCCTCCCAGGACCCTTCTAAAAGCCCCCAGACCATTCTAGAGCACCCCAGGACCCTTCTAAAAGCCCCCAGACACTTCTAGAGCCACCCAGGACCCTTCTAAAAGCCCCCAGACCTTTCTAGAGGACCCCAGGACCCTTCTGAAAGACAGCAGAACATTCTAGAGTCACTCAGGACCCTTCTAAAGGCACCCAGACCCTTCTAGAGCCCCCCCGGACCCTTCTAAAAGCCCCCAGACCCTTCTAGAGACACCCAGGACCATTCTAAAAGCCCCCAGACCCTTCTAGAGAATCCGAGGACCCTTCTAAAAGCACCCAGACCCTTCTAGAGCCCCCCCGGACCCTTCTAAAAGACCCCAGACCCTTCTAGATCCCCCCAGGACCTTTCTAAAATCACCCAGACCCTTCTAGAGGCTCCCCGGACCCTTATAAAAGCATCCAACCCTTCTAGAGCCTCCCAGTACCCTTCTAAAAGCAATCAGACCCTTCTAGAGAACCCCAGGACCCTTCTAAAAGCCCCCAGAACCTTCTAGACCATCCCCGGATCCTTCTAAAAGCACCCAGACCCTTCTAGAGCCCCCCAGGATCATTCTAAAAGCCCCCAGACCCTTCTAGAGCCCCCTAGAACACATCTAAAAGCCCCCAGACCCTTCTAGAGGCCCCTAGGACCATTCTAAAAGCCCCCAGACCCTTCTAGACCCTCCCCGGATCCTTCGAAAAGACCCCAGACCCTTCTAGAGCCCCCCAGGATCATTCTAAAAGCCCCCAGACCCTTCTAGAGCATCCCAGGACCCTTCTAAAAGCACCCAGACCCATCTAGAGCCTCCCAGGACCCTTCTAAAAGCCAACAGACTTTTCTAGAGACTCCCAGGATCCATAGAAAAGGCCCCAGACCCTTCTAGATCCACCCATTACCTTTCTAAAAGCCCCCAGACCCTTCTAGAGCCTCCCAGGACCCTTCTAAAAGCCCCCAGACCATTCTAGAGCACCCCAGGACCCTTCTAAAAGCCCCCAGACCCTTCTAGAGCCCCCCAGGACAATTCTGAAAGCCCCCAGACCCTTCTAGAGGACCCCAGGACCCTTCTGAAAGCCAGCAGAACATTCTAGAGTCACCCAGGACCCTTCTAAAGGCACCCAGACCCTTCTACAGCCCCCCAGGACCCTTCTAAAAGCCCCCAGACCCTTCTAGAGACCCCCAGGACCCTTCTGAAAGCCCCCAGAACCTTCTAGAGCCCTCCAGGACCCTTCTAAAAGCCCCCAGACCCTTCTAGAGAATCCGAGGACCCTTCTAAAATTCCCCAGACCCTTCTAGAGCCCCCCCGGACCCTTCTAAAAGCCCCCAGACCCTTCTAGAGCCCCCCAGGACCTTTCTAAAATCACCCAGACCCTTCTAGATGCTCCCCGGATCCTTCGAAAAGACCCCAGACCCTTCTAGAGCCCCCCAGGATCATTCTAAAAGCCCCCAGAACCTTCTAGAGAATCCGAGGACCCTTCTAAAATTCCCCAGACCCTTCTAGAGCCCCCCCGGACCCTTCTAAAAGCCCCCAGACCCTTCTAGAGCCCCCCAGGACCTTTCTAAAATCACCCAGACCCTTCTAGACCCTCCCCGGATCCTTCGAAAAGACCCCAGACCCTTCTAGAGCCCCCCAGGATCATTCTAAAAGCCCCCAGACCCTTCTAGAGCCCCCCAGTACCCTTCTAAAAGCCCCTAGACCCTTCTAGAGCCCCCCAGGACCCTTCTAAATGCCACCAGACCCTTCAAGAGGCACCCAGGGCCCCTCTTAATGAACCCCGTCCCTTTTAGAGCACCCCAGGACCCTTCTAAAAGCCCCCAGAACTTTCTAGAGCCCTCCAGGACCCTTCTAAAAGCCCCCAGACCCTTCTAGAGCACCCCAGGACCATTCTTAAAGCCAGCAGAACATTCTAGAGTCACCCAGGACCCTTCTAAAAGCACCCAGACCCTTCTAGATCCCCCCAGGACCCTTCTAAAAGCACCCAGACCCTTCTAGAGACCCCCAGGACCCTTCTAAAAGCCCCCAGACCCTTCTAGAGACCCCCAGGACCCTTCTAAAAGCCCCCAGACCCTTCTAGAGCATCCGAGGACCCTTCTAAAAGCACCCAGACCCTTCTAGAGTATCCCAGGACCCTTCTAAAAGCACCCAGACCCTTCTAGAGGCCCCTAGGACGCTTCTAAAAGCCCCCAGAACCCTCTAGAGCCACCCAGGACTCTTCTAAAAGCCCCCAGACCCTTCTAGAGTCTCCCAGGACCCTTCTAAAAGCACCCAGACCCTTCTAGAGCCCCCCAGGACCATTCTAAAGGCCCCCAGACCTTTCTAGACCCTCCCCGGATCATTCTAAAAGCCCCCAGACCCTTCTAGAGGCCCCCAGGACCCTTCTAAAAGCCCCCAGACCATTCTAGAGCCCCCCAGGACCCTTCTAAAGGCCCCCAGACCCTTCTAGACCCTCCCCGGATCATTCTAAAAGCCCCCAGATTCTTCTAGAGCCTCCCAGGACACTTCTAATAGCCCCCCGACATTTCTAGACCATCCCCGGATCCTTCTAAATGAACCCAGACCCTTCTAGGGCCCCCCAGAACCCATCTAAAAGCCTCCAGACCCTTCTAGAGTATCCCAGGACCCTTCTAAAAGCACCCAGACCATTCTAGAGCCCCCCAGGACCCGTCTAAAAGCGCCCAGACCCTTCTAGACCCTCCCCTGATCATTCTAAAAGACCCCAGACCCTTCTAAAACCTCCCAGGACTATTCTAAAAGAACCCAGACCCTTCTAGACCCTCCCCGGATTATTCTAAAAGCCCCCAGAACCTTCTAGAGCATCCCAAGACCCTTCTAAAAGCCTCCAGACCCTTCTAGAGCCCCCCCCGGACCCTTCTAAAAGACCCCAGACCCTTCTAGAGCCGCCTAGGATCCTTCAAAAAGCATAAAGACCCTTCTAGACCGTCCCCGGATAATTCTAAAAGCACCCAGACCCTTCTAGAGCCCCTCAGGACCCTTCTAAATGCCCCCAGACCCTTCTAGAGAACCCCAGGACCCATCTAAAAGCCCCCAGATCCTTCTAGAGGCCCCCAGGACCCTTCTAAAAGCCCCCAGACCCTTCTAGAGCCCTCCAGGACCATTCTAAAAGACCCCAGACCCTTCTAGAGCACCCCAGGGCGCTACTAAAAGCTCCCAGACCCTTCTAGAGCCCCCCAGGACCCTTCTAAAAGCCCCCAGACCCTTCTAGACCCTCCCCGGATCCTTCTAAAAGCACCCAGACCCTTCTAGATCCTCCCAGGACCTTTCTAAAAGCCCCCAGACATTTCTAGAGGCCCCAGGACCCTTCTAAAAGCCCCCAGACCCTTCTAGGGCCCCCCAGAACCCCTCTAAAAGCCTCCAGACCCTTCTAGAGTATCCCAGGTCCCTTCTAAAAGCACCCAGACCATTCTAGAGCCCCCCAGGACCCGTCTAAAAGCGCCCAGACCCTTCTAGACCATCCCCTGATCATTTTAAAAGACCCCAGACCCTTCTAAAACCTCCCAGGACTATTCTAAAAGAACCCAGACCCTTCTAGACCCTCCCCGGATTATTCTAAAAGCCCTCAGAACCTTCTAGAGAATCCCAAGACCCTTCTAAAAGCCTCCAGACCCTTCTAGAGCCCCCCCGGACCCTTCTAAAAGACCCCAGACCCTTCTAGAGCCGCCTAGGATCCTTCAAAAAGCATAAAGACCCTTCTAGACCGTCCCCGGATCATTCTAAAAGCCCCCAGACCCTTCTAGAGCCCCTCAGGACCCTTCTAAATGCCCCCAGACCCTTCTAGAGAACCCCAGGACCCATCTAAAAGCCCCCAGATCCTTCTAGAGGCCCCCAGGACCCTTCTAAAAGCCCCCAGACCCTTCTAGAGCCCTCCAGGACCATTCTAAAAGACCCCAGACCCTTCTAGAGCCCCCCAGGACCCTACTAAAAGCTCCCAGACCCTTCTAGAGCCCCCCAGGACCCTTCTAAAAGCCCCCAGACCCTTCTAGACCCTCCCCGGATCCTTCTAAAAGCCCCCAGACCCTTCTAGAGACACCCAGGACCTTTCTAAAAGCCCCCAGACATTTCTAGAGGCCCCAGGACCCTTCTAAAAGCCCCCAGACCTTTCTAGAGCCACCCAGGACCCTTCTAAAAGCCCCCAGACCCTTCTAGAGCAACCCAGGACCCTTCTAAAAGCACCCAGACCATTCTAGAGGCCCCCAGGACCCTTCTAAAAGCCCCCAGACCCATCTAGAGCCACCCAGGACCCTTCTACAAGCCCCCACATCCTTCTAGAGGCCCCCAGGACCCTTCTAAAAGCACCCAGACCCTTCTAGAGGCCCCCAGGACTCGTCTAAAAGCCTCTAGACCCTTCTAGAGCCCCCCAGGACCTTTCTAAATTCACCCAGACCCTTCTAGAGGGTCCCCGGACTCTTATAAAAGCACCCCGAACCTTCTAGAGCCTCCCAGTACCCTTCTAAAAGCAACCAGACCCTTCTAGAGAACCCCAGGACCCTTCTAAAAGCCCCCAGACCCTTCTAGACCCTCCCCGGATCCCTCTAAAAGCCCCCAGACCCTTCTAGAGCCACCTAGGACCCTTCAAAAAGCACCCAGACCTTTCTAGACCGTCCCCGGATCATTCTGAAAGCCCCCAGACCCTTCTAGAGCCCCCCAGGATCATTCTAAAAGCCCCCAGACCCTTCTAGAGCCCCCTAGGACCCATCTAAAAGCCCCCAGACCCTTCTAGAGGCCCCTAGGACCCTTCTAAAAGACCCCAGACCCTTCTATACCCTCCCCAGATCCTTCGAAAAGACCTCAGACCCTTCTAGAGCCCCCCAGGATCATTCTAAAAGCCCCCAGACCCTTCTAGAGCCCCCCAGTACCCTTCTAAAAGCCCCTAGACCCTTCTAGAGCCCCACAGGACCCTTCTAAATGCCCCCAGACCCTTCAAGAGGCACCCAGGGCCATTCTTAAGTAACCCCGTCCCTTCTAGAGCACCCCAGGACCCTTCTAAAAGTCCCCAGACCCTTCTAGAGCACCCCAGGACCCTTCTAAAAGCACCCAGACCCTTCTAGAGGCCCCCAGGACTCGTCTAAAAGCCTCTAGACCCTTCTAGAGCCCCCCAGGACCTTTCTAAAATCACCCAGACCCTTCTAGAGGGTCCCCGGACTCTTATAAAAGCACCCAGACCCTTCTAGAGCCTCCCAGTACCCTTCTAAAAGCAACCAGACCCTTCTAGAGAACCCCAGGACCCTTCTAAAAGCCCCCAGACCCTTCTAGACCCTCCCCGGATCCCTCTAAAAGCCCCCAGACCCTTCTAGAGCCACCTAGGACCCTTCAAAAAGCACCCAGACCTTTCTAGACCGTCCCCGGATCATTCTGAAAGCCCCCAGACCCTTCTAGAGCCTCGCAGGACCCCTCTAAAAGCCCCCAGACCCTTCTAGAGCCCCCTAGGACCCATCTAAAAGCCCCCAGACCCTTCTAGAGCCCCCCCGGACCCTTGAAAAAGCTCCCAGACCCTTCTAGAGGCCCCCAGGACCTATATAAAAGCACCCAGACCCTTCCAGAGCCTCACAGATCCCTTCTAAACGCCCCCAGACCCTTCTAGAGGCCCCCAGGACCCTTCTAAAAGCCTCTAGACCATTCTAGAGCCCGCCAGGACCCTTCTAAAAGCCCCCAGACCCTTCTAGAGACCCCCAGGACCAGTCTAAAAGCCCCCAGACCCTTCTAGAGCCCCCAAGGACCCTTCTAAAAGACCCCAGACCCTTCTAGAGCACCCCAGGAACCATCTAAAAGCCCCCAGATCCTTCTAGAGGCCCCCAGGACCCTTCTAAATGCCCCCAGACCCTTCTAGAGCCCCGCAGGACCATTCTAAAAGACCCCAGACCCTTCTAGAGCCCCCCAGGACCCTACTAAAAGCTCCCAGACCCTTCTAAAGCCCCCCAGGACCCTTCTAAAAGCCCCCAGACCCTTCTATACCATCCCCGTACCCTTCAGAAAGCACCCAGACCCTTCTAGAGCCCCGCAGGACCATTCTAAAAGCCGCCAGACCCTCCTAGAGACTCCCCGGATCCTTCTAAAATCCTCCAGACATTTGTAGAGCCCGCCAGGACCCTTCTAAAAGCCCCCAGACCCTTCTACAGCACCCCAGGACCCTTCTAAAAGGCCCCAGACCCTTCTTGAGCCCCCCAGGACCCTTCTAAAAGCCCCCAGACCCTTCTAGCGGCACCGAGGACCCTTCTACAAGCCCCCAGACCCTTCTAGAGCCCCCCAGGACCCTTCTAAAAGCTCCCAGACCCTTCTAGAGGCCCCCAGGACCATTTTAAAAGCCCCCAGACCCATCTAGAGCCACCCAGGACCCTTCTACAAGCCCCCAGACCCTTCTAGATCCACCCAGGACCCTTCTAAAAGCCACCAGACCCTTCTAGAGCCCCCCAGGACCCTTCTAAAAGCACCCAGACCCTTCTAGAGGCTCCCCGGACCCTTATAAAAGCACCCCGACCCTTCTAGAGCCTCCCAGTACCCTTCTAAAAGCAACCAGACCCTTCTAGAGAACCCCAGGACCCTTCTAAAAGCCCCCAGACCCTTCTAGACCCTCCCCGGATCCTTCTAAAAGCACCCAGACCCTTCTAGAGCCCCCTAGGATCCTTCAAAAAGCACCCAGACATTCTAGACCGTCCCCGGATCATTCTAAAAGCCCCCAGACCCTTCTAGAGCCCCCCAGGATCATTCTAAAAGCCCCCAGACCCTTCTAGAGCCCCCTAGGACCCATCTAAAAGCCCCCAGACACTTCTAGAGGCACCTAGGACCCTTCTAAAAGCCCCCAGACCCTTCTAGACCCTCCCCGGATCCTTCGAAACGACCCCAGACCCTTCTAGAGCCCCCCAGGATCATTCTAAAAGCCCCCAGACCCTTCTAGAGCCCCCCAGTACCCTTCTAAAAGCCCCTAGACCCTTCTAGAGCCCCCCAGGACCCTTCTAAATGCCCCCAGACCCTTCAAGAGGCACCCAGGGCCCCTCTTAAGGAAAACCGTCCCTTCTAGAGCACCCCAGGACCCTTCTAAAAGACCCCAGACCCTTCTAGAGGACCCCAGGACCCTTCTGAAAGCCAGCAGAACATTCTAGAGTCACCCAGGACCCTTCTAAAAGCACCCAGACCATTCTAGAGCCCCCCAGGACCCTTCTAAAAGCCCCCAGACCCTTCTAGAAACCCCCAGGACCCTTCTGAAAGCCCCCAGAACCTTCTAGAGCCCTCCAGGACCCTTCTAAAAGCACCCAGACCCTTCTAGAGCATCCGAGGACCCTTCTAAAATTCCCCAGACCCTTCTAGAGCACCCCAGGACACTTCTAAAAGCACCCAGACCCTTCTAGAGCCACCCAGGACCCTTCTAAAAGTACCCAGAACCTCCTAGAGCCCCCCAGGACCCTTCTACAAGCCCCAAGACCCTTCTAGAGCATCCCACGACCCTTCTAAAAGCACCCAGACCCATCTAGAGCTTCCCAGGACCCTTCTAAAAGCCAACAGACCCTTCTAGAGACTCCCAGGATCCTTAGAAAAGGCCCCAGACCCTTCTAGAGCCACCCATTACCTTTCTAAAAGCCCCCAGACCCTTCTAGAGCCTCCCAGGACCCTTCTAAAAGCCCCCAGACCATTCTAGAGCACCCCAGGACCCTTCTAAAAGCCCCCAGACACTTCTAGAGCCACCCAGGACCCTTCTAAAAGCCCCCAGACCTTTCTAGAGGACCCCAGGACCCTTCTGAAAGACAGCAGAACATTCTAGAGTCACTCAGGACCCTTCTAAAGGCACCCAGACCCTTCTAGAGCCCCCCCGGACCCTTCTAAAAGCCCCCAGACCCTTCTAGAGACACCCAGGACCCTTCTAAAAGCCCCCAGACCCTTCTAGAGAATCCGAGGACCCTTCTAAAAGCACCCAGACCCTTCTAGAGCCCCCCCGGACCCTTCTAAAAGACCCCAGACCCTTCTAGATCCCCCCAGGACCTTTCTAAAATCACCCAGACCCTTCTAGAGGCTCCCCGGACCCTTATAAAAGCATCCAACCCTTCTAGAGCCTCCCAGTACCCTTCTAAAAGCAACCAGACCCTTCTAGAGAACCCCAGGACCCTTCTAAAAGCCCCCAGAACCTTCTAGACCATCCCCGGATCCTTCTAAAAGCACCCAGACCCTTCTAGAGCCCCCCAGGATCATTCTAAAAGCCCCCAGACCCTTCTAGAGCCCCCTAGAACACATCTAAAAGCCCCCAGACCCTTCTAGAGGCCCCTAGGACCATTCTAAAAGCCCCCAGACCCTTCTAGACCCTCCCCGGATCCTTCGAAAAGACCCCAGACCCTTCTAGAGCCCCCCAGGATCATTCTAAAAGCCCCCAGACCCTTCTAGAGCATCCCAGGACCCTTCTAAAAGCACCCAGACCCATCTAGAGCCTCCCAGGACCCTTCTAAAAGCCAACAGACTTTTCTAGAGACTCCCAGGATCCATAGAAAAGGCCCCAGACCCTTCTAGATCCACCCATTACCTTTCTAAAAGCCCCCAGACCCTTCTAGAGCCTCCCAGGACCCTTCTAAAAGCCCCCAGACCATTCTAGAGCACCCCAGGACCCTTCTAAAAGCCCCCAGACCCTTCTAGAGCCCCCCAGGACAATTCTGAAAGCCCCCAGACCCTTCTAGAGGACCCCAGGACCCTTCTGAAAGCCAGCAGAACATTCTAGAGTCACCCAGGACCCTTCTAAAGGCACCCAGACCCTTCTACAGCCCCCCAGGACCCTTCTAAAAGCCCCCAGACCCTTCTAGAGACCCCCAGGACCCTTCTGAAAGCCCCCAGAACCTTCTAGAGCCCTCCAGGACCCTTCTAAAAGCCCCCAGAACCTTCTAGAGAATCCGAGGACCCTTCTAAAATTCCCCAGACCCTTCTAGAGCCCCCCCGGACCCTTCTAAAAGCCCCCAGACCCTTCTAGAGCCCCCCAGGACCTTTCTAAAATCACCCAGACCCTTCTAGATGCTCCCCGGATCCTTCGAAAAGACCCCAGACCCTTCTAGAGCCCCCCAGGATCATTCTAAAAGCCCCCAGAACCTTCTAGAGAATCCGAGGACCCTTCTAAAATTCCCCAGACCCTTCTAGAGCCCCCCCGGACCCTTCTAAATGCCCCCAGACCCTTCTAGAGCCCCCCAGGACCTTTCTAAAATCACCCAGACCCTTCTAGACCCTCCCCGGATCCTTCGAAAAGACCTCAGACCCTTCTAGAGCCCCCCAGGATCATTCTAAAAGCCCCCAGACCCTTCTAGAGCCCCCCAGTACCCTTCTAAAAGCCCCTAGACCCTTCTAGAGCCCCCCAGGACCCTTCTAAATGCCACCAGACCCTTCAAGAGGCACCCAGGGCCCCTCTTAATGAACCCCGTCCCTTTTAGAGCACCCCAGGACCCTTCTAAAAGCCCCCAGAACTTTCTAGAGCCCTCCAGGACCCTTCTAAAAGCCCCCAGACCCTTCTAGAGCACCCCAGGACCATTCTTAAAGCCAGCAGAACATTCTAGAGTCACCCAGGACCCTTCTAAAAGCACCCAGACCCTTCTAGATCCCCCCAGGACCCTTCTAAAAGCACCCAGACCCTTCTAGAGACCCCCAGGACCCTTCTAAAAGCCCCCAGACCCTTCTAGAGACCCCCAGGACCCTTCTAAAAGCCCCCAGACCCTTCTAGAGCATCCGAGGACCCTTCTAAAAGCACCCAGACCCTTCTAGAGTATCCCAGGACCCTTCTAAAAGCACCCAGACCCTTCTAGAGGCCCCTAGGACGCTTCTAAAAGCCCCCAGAACCCTCTAGAGCCACCCAGGACTCTTCTAAAAGCCCCCAGACCCTTCTAGAGTCTCCCAGGACCCTTCTAAAAGCACCCAGACCCTTCTAGAGCCCCCCAGGACCATTCTAAAGGCCCCCAGACCTTTCTAGACCCTCCCCGGATCATTCTAAAAGCCCCCAGACCCTTCTAGAGGCCCCCAGGACCCTTCTAAAAGCCCCCAGACCATTCTAGAGCCCCCCAGGACCCTTCTAAAGGCCCCCAGACCCTTCTAGACCCTCCCCGGATCATTCTAAAAGCCCCCAGATTCTTCTAGAGCCTCCCAGGACCCTTCTAATAGCCCCCCGACATTTCTAGACCATCCCCGGATCCTTCTAAATGAACCCAGACCCTTCTAGGGCCCCCCAGAACCCATCTAAAAGCCTCCAGACCCTTCTAGAGTATCCCAGGACCCTTCTAAAAGCCCCCAGACCATTCTAGAGCCCCCCAGGACCCGTCTAAAAGCGCCCAGACCCTTCTAGACCCTCCCCTGATCATTCTAAAAGACCCCAGACCCTTCTAAAACCTCCCAGGACTATTCTAAAAGAACCCAGACCCTTCTAGACCCTCCCCGGATTATTCTAAAAGCCCCCAGAACCTTCTAGAGCATCCCAAGACCCTTCTAAAAGCCTCCAGACCCTTCTAGAGCCCCCCCCGGACCCTTCTAAAAGACCCCAGACCCTTCTAGAGCCGCCTAGGATCCTTCAAAAAGCATAAAGACCCTTCTAGACCGTCCCCGGATAATTCTAAAAGCACCCAGACCCTTCTAGAGCCCCTCAGGACCCTTCTAAATGCCCCCAGACCCTTCTAGAGAACCCCAGGACCCATCTAAAAGCCCCCAGATCCTTCTAGAGGCCCCCAGGACCCTTCTAAAAGCCCCCAGACCCTTCTAGAGCCCTCCAGGACCATTCTAAAAGACCCCAGACCCTTCTAGAGCACCCCAGGGCGCTACTAAAAGCTCCCAGACCCTTCTAGAGCCCCCCAGGACCCTTCTAAAAGCCCCCAGACCCTTCTAGACCCTCCCCGGATCCTTCTAAAAGCACCCAGACCCTTCTAGATCCTCCCAGGACCTTTCTAAAAGCCCCCAGACATTTCTAGAGGCCCCAGGACCCTTCTAAAAGCCCCCAGACCCTTCTAGGGCCCCCCAGAACCCCTCTAAAAGCCTCCAGACCCTTCTAGAGTATCCCAGGTCCCTTCTAAAAGCACCCAGACCATTCTAGAGCCCCCCAGGACCCGTCTAAAAGCGCCCAGACCCTTCTAGACCCTCCCCTGATCATTTTAAAAGACCCCAGACCCTTCTAAAACCTCCCAGGACTATTCTAAAAGAACCCAGACCCTTCTAGACCCTCCCCGGATTATTCTAAAAGCCCTCAGAACCTTCTAGAGAATCCCAAGACCCTTCTAAAAGCCTCCAGACCCTTCTAGAGCCCCCCCGGACCCTTCTAAAAGACCCCAGACCCTTCTAGAGCCGCCTAGGATCCTTCAAAAAGCATAAAGACCCTTCTAGACCGTCCCCGGATCATTCTAAAAGCCCCCAGACCCTTCTAGAGCCCCTCAGGACCCTTCTAAATGCCCCCAGACCCTTCTAGAGAACCCCAGGACCCATCTAAAAGCCCCCAGATCCTTCTAGAGGCCCCCAGGACCCTTCTAAAAGCCCCCAGACCCTTCTAGAGCCCCCCAGGACCATTCTAAAAGACCCCAGACCCTTCTAGAGCCCCCCA
>JAUNZM010003167.1:0-10612 GCA_033459285.1 Clamator glandarius
CGGCTGCTGAACCCCAAGTCCCAGCCCCACAGCTCAGCCCCACGGCTGCTGAACCCCAAGTCTCAGCCCCACGGCTGCTGAACCCCAAGTCCCAGCCCCACAGCTCAGCCCCACAGCTGCTGAACCCCAAGTCCCAGCCCCACAGCTGCTGAACCCCAAGTCCCAGCCCCACAGCTCAGCCCCACAGCTGCTGAACCCCAAGTCCCAGCCCCACAGCTCAGCCCCACGGCTGCTGAACCCCAAGTCCCAGCCCCACAGCTCAGCCCCACGGCTGCTGAACCCCAAGTCTCAGCCCCACGGCTGCTGAACCCCAAGTCCCAGCCCCACAGCTCAGCCCCACGGCTGCTGAACCCCAAGTCTCAGCCCCACAGCTGCTGAACCCCAAGTCTCAGCCCCACGGCTGCTGAACCCCACGTCCCAGCCCCATAGCTCATCGCAGCCCCACATCCCAGCCCCACGGCTCATCGCAGCCCCACATCCCAGCCCCACGGCTCATCGCAGCCCCACATCCCAGCCCCACGGCTCATCGCAGCCCCACATCCCAGCCCCACGGCTCATCGCAGCCCCACATCCCAGCCCCACGGCTCATCCCAGCCCCACGTCCCAGCCCCACGGCTCATCCCAGCCCCACATCCCAGCCCCACGGCTCATCGCAGCCCCACATCCCAGCCCCACGGCTCATCCCAGCCCCACATCCCAGCCCCACGGCTCATCGCAGCCCCACATCCCAGCCCCACGGCTCAGGCCCATGGCTCAGTCCAGCCCCACAAGCTCAGCCCCACGGCTGCCAAACCCCAAGTCCCAGCCCCACGGCTCACCGCAGCCCCACGGCTCATCCCAGCCCCACAGCTCAGCCCCACGGCTCAGTCCAGCCCCACAAGGTCAGCCCCACGGGTGCTGAACCCCACGCCCCAGCCCCATAGCTCATCCCAGCCCCACATCCCAGCCCCACGGCTCATCGCAGCCCCACATCCCAGCCCCACGGCTCATCTCAGCCCCACGGCTCATCCCAGCCCCACATCCCAGCCCCACGGCTCATCCCAGCCCCACGTCCCAGCCCCACGGCTCATCGCAGCCCCACATCCCAGCCCCACGGCTCATCGCAGCCCCCCAGCATCAGGCGGTGGGGCCGAGGCTGCAACCCCCTTTCCCCGTGTCGGGCAGAGGCGGCTCTGGGCTGCGGGTTTATTTCCGAGGCGCCGGCGAAGGCCGCAGCGCGGGGTCGGGATCACTTGAAGATCTTGCCCTGGTTGAAGGGTTTGCCCACGTGTTTGAATTCCCCTTCCCAGGAGAAATATTCCTTGACGAGCAGCTTGCACTCCTCGCTCTCGGGATCGAGCTTCCGCCAGGTGTACGACTCGTAATCCACCTGCCAGTCCGGGCTGAGCTGGGGGGGGACAGAGGGGTCAGGGGGGAAAATGGAGGGGAAGGGGGAGAAAATGGAGGGGAAGGGGGAGAAAACGGAGGGGAAGGGGGAGAAAATGGAGGGGAAGGGGGAGAAAATGGAGGGGAAGGGGGAGAAAATGGAGGGGAAGGGGGAGAAAATGGAGGGGAAGGGGGAGAAAATGGAGGGGAAGGGGGAGAAAATGGAGGGGAAGGGGGAGAAAATGGAGGGGAAGGGGGGAAAATGGAGGGGAAGGGGGGAAACTGGAGGGGAAGGGGGGAAACTGGAGGGGAAGGGGGGAAAACGGAGGGGAAGGGGGGAAAACGGAGGGGAAGGGGGAGAAAATGGAGGGGAAGGGGGAGAAAATGGAGGGGAAGGGGGAGAAAATGGAGGGGAAGGGGGAGAAAATGGAGGGGAAGGGGGAGAAAATGGAGGGGAAGGGGGAGAAAATGGAGGGGAAGGGGGAGAAAATGGAGGGGAAGGGGGAGAAAATGGAGGGGAAGGGGGAGAAAATGGAGGGGAAGGGGGAGAAAATGGAGGGGAAGGGGGAGAAAATGGAGGGGAAGGGGGGGGAAAACGGAGGGGAAGGGGGAGAAAACGGAGGGGAAGGGGGAGAAAATGGAGGGGAAGGGGGGGAAAACGGAGGGGAAGGGGGGGAAAACGGAGGGGAAGGGGGAGAAAACGGAGGGGAAGGGGGAGAAAACGGAGGGGAAGGGGGAGAAAACGGAGGGGAAGGGGGAGAAAACGGAGGGGAAGGGGGAGAAAACGGAGGGGAAGGGGGGGAAAACGGAGGGGAAGGGGGAGAAAACGGAGGGGAAGGGGGAGAAAACGGAGGGGAAGGGGGAGAAAACGGAGGGGAAGGGGGGAAAACGGAGGGGAAGGGGGAGAAAACGGAGGGGAAGGGGGAGAAAACGGAGGGGAAGGGGGAGAAAACGGAGGGGAAGGGGGAGAAAACGGAGGGGAAGGGGGAGAAAACGGAGGGGAAGGGGGAGAAAACGGAGGGGAAGGGGGAGAAAACGGAGGGGAAGGGGGGAAAATGGAGGGGAAGGGGGAGAAAATGGAGGGAAGGGGGAGAAAATGGAGGGGAAGGGGGGGAAAACGGAGGGGAAGGGGGAGAAACTGGAGGGGAAGGGGGAGAAACTGGAGGGGAAGGGGGGAGAAAACGGAGGGGAAGGGGGAGAAAACGGAGGGGAAGGGGGAGAAAACGGAGGGGAAGGGGGAGAAAACGGAGGGGAAGGGGGGAAAACGGAGGGGAAGGGGGAGAAAACGGAGGGGAAGGGGGAGAAAACGGAGGGGAAGGGGGAGAAAACGGAGGGGAAGGGGGAGAAAACGGAGGGGAAGGGGGGAAAATGGAGGGGAAGGGGGAGAAAATGGAGGGGAAGGGGGAGAAAATGGAGGGGAAGGGGGGGAAAACGGAGGGGAAGGGGGGGAAAACGGAGGGGAAGGGGGAGAAAACGGAGGGGAAGGGGGAGAAAACGGAGGGGAAGGGGGAGAAAACGGAGGGGAAGAACGGAGGGGAAGGGGGAGAAAACGGAGGGGAAGGGGGAGAAAACGGAGGGGAAGGGGGAGAAAACGGAGGGGAAGGGGGGAAAATGGAGGGGAAGGGGGAGAAAATGGAGGGGAAGGGGGAGAAAATGGAGGGGAAGGGGGAGAAAATGGAGGGGAAGGGGGGGAAAACGGAGGGGAAGGGGGGGGAAAACGGAGGGGAAGGGGAGAAAACGGAGGGGAAGGGGGAGAAAATGGAGGGGAAGGGGGAGAAAACGGAGGGGAAGGGGGAGAAAACGGAGGGGAAGGTGGAGAAAATGGAGGGGAAGGGGGAGAAACTGGAGGGGAAGGGGGAGAAAACGGAGGGGAAGGGGGAGAAAACGGAGGGGAAGGGGGAGAAAATGGAGGGGAAGGGGGGAAACTGGAGGGGAAGGGGGAGAAAATGGAGGGGAAGGGGGAGAAAATGGAGGGGAAGGGGGAGAAAATGGAGGGGAAGGGGGAGAAAATGGAGGGGAAGGGGAGAAAACGGAGGGGAAGGGGGAGAAAATGGAGGGGAAGGGGGGAAACTGGAGGGGAAGGGGGAGAAAATGGAGGGGAAGGGGAGAAAACGGAGGGGAAGGGGGAGAAAATGGAGGGGAAGGGGGGAAACTGGAGGGGAAGGGGGGAAACTGGAGGGGAAGGGGGAGAAAATGGAGGGGAAGGGGGAGAAAATGGAGGGGAAGGGGGAAAAAATGGAGGGGAAGGGGGAGAAAATGGAGGGGAAGGGGGAGAAAATGGAGGGGAAGGGGGAGAAAATGGAGGGGAAGGGGGGAAACTGGAGGGGAAGGGGGAGAAAACGGAGGGGAAGGGGGAGAAAACGGAGGGGAAGGGGGAGAAAATGGAGGGGAAGGGGGGAAACTGGAGGGGAAGGGGGAGAAAATGGAGGGGAAGGGGAGAAAACGGAGGGGAAGGGGGAGAAAATGGAGGGGAAGGGGGGAAACTGGAGGGGAAGGGGGAGAAAATGGAGGGGAAGGGGAGAAAACGGAGGGGAAGGGGGAGAAAATGGAGGGGAAGGGGGGAAACTGGAGGGGAAGGGGGGAAACTGGAGGGGAAGGGGGAGAAAATGGAGGGGAAGGGGGAAAAAATGGAGGGGAAGGGGGAGAAAATGGAGGGGAAGGGGAGAAAATGGAGGGGAAGGGGAGAAAAAGAGGAAGGGGAGAAAATGGAGGGGAAGGGGAGAAAATGGAGGGAAGGGGAAAAAGGAGGGAAGGGGAAAAATGGAGGGGAAGGGGAGAAAATGGAGGGGAAGGGGGAGAAAACGGAGGGGAAGGGGGAGAAAACGGAGGGGAAGGGGGAGAAAACGGAGGGAAGGGGGAGAAAACGGAGGGGAAGGGGGAGAAAACGGAGGGGAAGGGGAGAAAACGGAGGGGAAGGGGGAGAAAATGGAGGGGAAGGGGGAGAAAATGGAGGGGAAGGGGGGGAAAATGGAGGGGAAGGGGGAGAAAATGGAGGGGAAGGGGGGAAAATGGAGGGGAAGGGGAGAAAACGGAGGGGAAGGGGGAGAAAACGGAGGGGAAGGGGAAAAAATGGAGGGGAAGGGGAGAAAACGGAGGGGAAGGGGGAGAAAACGGAGGGGAAGGGGGAGAAAATGGAGGGGAAGGGGGGGAAAACGGAGGGGAAGGGGGAGAAAATGGAGGGGAAGGGGGGAAAACGGAGGGGAAGGGGGAGAAAACGGAGGGGAAGGGGGGAAAAGGAAAGGGGACAAGGGAAAAGGGGAAGGAAAAGGCCTCACCGGGAAGGCCAGTTCCTGGCCGCGGAAGATCCAGATGCCGGAGATGCTGCTGTCGTGGTCGGTGCCGAAGAGGATGACGCTGGCGAAGGCGTTTTTACGCAGCTTGTCCAGGCGCTGGAACATCCCTGGGGACACGGAGAGGCGTGAGAAGGGCAAGGGAGGGAAGAGCCGAGGGAAGCGGGTGGGAAAGGGAAGGGAAGAAGGAAAAGGAAGAGGAGAAGCGGCAGGAAGGAGAAAAGAGGTGGGAGAGGAGGAGGGTCAGGATGGAGATGATGGAGACGATGGGGACAACGAGGACAGGGACAATGTGAGGGAGAGGATGGGGACAGAGAGGACGGGAACAACAGGGATGGAAAGCGTGGGGACAGAGAGGATGGGGACAACGGGGATGGAGAAGATGGAGACAAGATGGAGATGGGAACGGAGATGGGGAGGACGAGGACAATGGGGACAGAGAGAACGGGGACAGGTATGGAGAGGATGGGGACAATGGGGACAGAGAAGATGGAGCCAACAGGAATGGAGAGGACAGGGATGGTGATGGGAATGACGAGGATGGAGACAACGGGGATGGAGAGGATGGAGACAGAGAGAATGGGGACAATGGGAATGGAGAGGGCAGAGATGGAGATGGGGACAATGGAGACAGAGAGAGGAACGATGAGGATGAGGACAGTAGGGACAGAGAGGATGGGGACAATGGGAATGGAGACAACAGGGATGGAGATGGGAATGATGAGGATGGAGACCATGGGGACGAAGATGATGGGGACAACAGGGACGGAGAAGATGGAGGCAATGGGAATGGAAAGAACAGGGATGGAGATGGGGACAATGAGGAAAATGGGGACAGGGAGGACAGGGCTGGAGACGGAGATGATGAGGATGATGGGGACAACGAGGACGGGGACAACAAGGATGGGGATGACGGGGACAACGGGGCTGGAGACAATGGAGATGGAGAGGACGGAGAAAAGATGGAATGATGAGGATGGAGACAATGGGGACAACGAGGACAGGGACAATGAGAATGGGGACAAGAGGGGGATGATGGGGATGGAGATGCTGGGGACAATGGGAATGGAGAGGATGAGGACAATGGGGGTGGAGAGGACAGAGACAAGATGGAGATGATGGGGACAACCAGGACAGGGACAACGGGGATGGAGACGAGGGGGACAACGGGGATGGAGACGAGGGGGACAACGGGGATGGAGACGAGGGGGACAACGGGGATGGAGACGAGGGGGACAACCAGGACAGGGACAATGGGAATGGAGACGATGAGGACAGTGGGGGTGGAGAGGAGAGAGACAACGGGGATGGAGACGATGGGGACGACGGGGATGGAGACGACGGGGACGACGGGGATGGAGACGACGGGGACGACGGGGATGGAGACGATGGGGACGACGGGGATGGAGACGATGGGGACGACGGGGATGGAGACGACGGGGACGACGGGGATGGAGACGATGGGGACGACGGGGATGGAGACGACGGGGACGACGGGGATGGAGACGACGGGGACGACGGGGACGACGGGGACGGAGACGACGGGGACGGAGACGATGAGGATGTGAGGAGGAAAAGGAGGAGGAGAAGGAGGGAGGGGACGGACCGGAGATGAGGTTGCAGCTCATGAAGGTCTGGGCCAGCTCCTGGGGGAAGCGGTACTGGCAGAACCAGAGGGACCAGCCCTGCGGGTCGAAGTGCTGCCACAGGTGCGGCAGCGCCACCCCCAGCGTGTCCTCGTTGCAGAACTTGCGCTTGAACTCGTCCAGCACAAACGGGCTGCGGGGGATAACGAGGAGGAGGAGGAGGAGGAGGAGAAGGAGGAGGGGGGGGAGTTAAGCACAGCCACCGACCCCCTCAAAGTGACACTGACCCCTCCCCGGGGTCACCGACCCCCTCAAAGTGACACCGACCCCCTTCCTGGGGACACTGATCCATCCCCAGGAACACCGACCCCCTCCTGGGGACATCAACCCATCCCCGGAGCCACCGACCCCCTCAAAGTGACACTGATCCCTCCTGGGGACACTGATCCCTCCCCGGGGCCACCGACCCCCTCAAAGTGACACTGATCCCTCCTGGGGACACTGATCCATCCCCAGGGCCACCGACCTCTTCATGAGGACAACGACCCCCTTCCTGGGGACACTGACCCATCGCCAGGGCCACCGACCCCCTCAAAGTGACACTGACCCCTCCTGGGGACACTGATCCCTCCCCAGGGCCACCGACCTCTTCATGAGGACAACGACCCCCTTCCTGGGGACACTGACCCATCCCCAGGGACACCGACCCCCTCAAAGTGACACTGACCCCTCCCCAGGGTCACCGACCCCCTCAAAGTGACACCGACCCCTCCTGGGGACACTGATCCCTCCCCAGGACCACCAACCCCCTCATGAGGACACTGACCCCCTTCCTGGGGACACTGACCCATCGCCAGGGCCACCGACCCCCTCAAAGTGACACTGACCCCTCCCCGGGGCCACCGACCCCCTCAAAGTGACACTGACCCCTCCCCAGGGCCACTAACCCCCTCAAAGTGACACTGACCCCTCCCCGGGGCCACCGACCCCCTCAAAGTGACACTGACCCCCCCTGGGGCCACCAACCCCCTCCTGGGGACACAGACCCCTCCCCAAGGCCATCAACCCCCTCATAGTGACACTGGTGACACTATTCCCTCCCCAGGGACACCAACCACCCCTGTGTCCCCATATAACCCCCATGTCCCCAAGCCCCTCAATGTCCCCCTGTCCCCTCCATGTCCCCCAGTGTCCCCATGTCCCTCAGTGTCCCCCTGTCCCCAATGTCCCCATGTCCCCCTGTCCCTTCTATGTACCTTGATGTCCCCATGTCCCCTCCATGCCCCCCAATGTCCCCCCGTGTCCCCCTACCCTCTTCATGTCCCCATGTCCCCCTAAGTCCCTCTGTCCCCCCGTGTCCTCATGTCCCCAACATCAACATGTCCCCCCATGTCCCCAACATCCCCATGTCCCCCTGTGTCCCCTTCATGGGTCCCCCCATGTCCATCTGTCCACCCCCGTGTCCCCATGTCCCCCCACATCCCTGTGTCTCCCTGTCCCCTCCCTGTCCCCCCATGTCCCCGTGTCCCCATGTCCCTGTGTCTCCCTGTCCCCTCCGTGTCCCCCCATGTCCCTGTGACCCCATGTCCCCCCACGTCCCTGCGTCCCCCTGTCCCCATCATGTCCCCCCCTGTCCCCGCGTCCCCGTCCCCATCATGTCCCCCCATGTCCCTGTGTCCCCCAGTCCCCTCCATGTCCCTCCACGTCCCTGTGTCCCCCTGTCCCCACCATGTCCCCCCATGTCCCTGCGTCCCCCTGTCCCCCCATGTCCCCCCACGTCCCTGCATTCCCCTGTCCCCCCCATGTCCCCCCCACGTCCCTGTGTCCCCCTGTCCTCCCCATGTCCCACCATGTCCCTGTGTCCCCCTGTGGCCCCCATGTCCCTGCGTCCCCCTGTCCCCCCATGTCCCTGCGTCCCCCTGTCCCCCCCATGTCCCCCCACGTCCCTGTGTCCCCCTGTCCCCCCCCATGTCCCACCATGTCCCTGTGTCCCCCCTGTCCCCCCCCATGTCCCCCCACATCCCTGCGTCCCCCTGTCCCCATCATGTCCCCCCATGTCCCTGCGTCCCCCAGCCCCCCCCCCATGTCCCCCCCACGTCCCTGTGTCCCCCTATCCCCCCTCATGTCCCCCCACGTCCCTGTGTCCCCCTATCCCCCCCATGTCCCCCCACGTCCCTGTGTCCCCCTATCCCCCCCTTGTCCCCCCCACGTCCCTGCGTTCCCGTCCCCCCCATGTCCCCCCCACATCCCTGCGTCCCCCTGTCCCCATCATGTCCCCCCATGTTCCTGTGTCCCCCTGTCCCCCCTCATGTCCCCCAGTCCCCATCATGTCCCCCCATGTCCCTGCATTCCCCTGTCCCCTCCGTGTCCCCCCATGTCCCCCTGTCCCCCCCATGTCCCCACCATGTCCCCCCACATCCCTGTGTCCCCCTGTCGCCCCATGTCCCTGCGTCCCCCTGTCCCCATCATGTCCCCCCCATGTCCCTGCGCCCCCCTGTCCCCATCATGTCCCCCCCCATCCCTGTGTTCCCCTGTCCCCACCATGTCCCCCCACGTCTCTGCATTCCCCTGTCCCCTCCGTGTCCCCCTCATGTCCCCCTGTCCCCTCCATGTCCCCCCACATCCCTGTGTCCCCCCTGTCCCCCCTCATGTCCCTCCATGTCCCCGTGTCCCCCATGTCCCCCCACGTCCCTGCGTCCCCCTGTCCCCCCCATGTCCCTCCATGTCCCCGTGTCCCCCCACGTCCCTGTGTCTCCTTGTCCCTCCCACGTCCCCCTGTCCCCCCCTGTCCCCCCCATGTCCCTCCATGTCCCCGTGTCCCCCCCACGTCCCTGTGTCTCCTTGTCCCCCCCCACGTCCCCCTGTCCCCCCCCGTCCCCCCCCGTGTCCCCTCACCTGCGGGGCAGGTGTGCGAAGGGGTCCTTGGCGCGGGGCTCGGCCGCCAGCGCCTGCTCGCACTCATCCAGCTCCTCCTCCGGCTCCGGGCGCTTTTCCTCCTTCCGAGAGGATTTTTCCTTTTCCTTTTCCTCCCGGGGGGGCTTTTCCTTTTCCTTTTCCTTCTCCTTCCGGGCCGGCTCCTTCCGCCCCTGCAGCTCCGCAAACTTCTTGGCTGCCGATCCAGAAAAAACCTCAATTCCTGCTTTTTTTTGAACCCAACCCGGGGCTCGGGACCCCAGTTTGGAGGGAATATCGGGGTCCCTGGGGGGGGCTCCTGGGGGAACGTCCTGCGTCCCTGTCCCCATTCCATGTCCCCACGTCCCCGTGTTCCCCCCATCCCCATAACTCCTTGTCCCCATCTCTTTTCTCCATGTCCCCATCCCCATGTCTCCATTCCGTGTCCCCTTGTCCCCATCTCATGTCTCAGTGTCCCTGTCCCCATGTCCTCATCCTGTGTCCCCCTGTCCCCATAACCCCTTGTCCCCATCTCATTTCTCCGTGTCCCCATCCCCATGTCTCCATGTCCCCCTGTCCCCATCTCATGTCTCAGTGTCCCCGTCCCCCCCCACGTTCCTAACCTGTGTCCCCCTTGTCCCCATAACCCCTTGTCCCCATGTCCCCCCTGTGTCCCCATCTCATTTCTCCATGTCCCCATCCCCATGTCCCCGTTCCGTGTCCCCGTCCCCATCTCATGTCTCACTGTCCCCGTCCCTCCCCACCTCCCTATCCCGTGTCCCCATGTCCTCCCCACGTCCCCATCTCATTTCTCCATGTCCCTATGTCCCCCTGTCCCCCATCTCATGTCTCAGCGTCCCCGTCGCCTCCATGTCCCTATCCTGTGTCCCCCCCTGTCCCCATCAATGTCCTCCGTCCTGTGTCCCCATCTAATTTCTCCATGTGCCCCTGTCCCCATAACCCCGTCCCCATAACCCCTTGTCCCCATCCCCCTGTCCCCATTCTGTGTCCCCCTTGTCCCCATCTCACGTCTCAGTGTCCCCATCCCCTCCATGTCCCTATCCTGTGTCCCCCCTGTCCCCATGTCCCCCTCAATGTCCTCGTCCTGTGTCCCCATCTCATTTCTCCATGTCCCCATCCCCACGTCCCCATTCCGTGTCTCCACGTCCCTATCTCCTTGTCCCCGGTCCGTGTCCCCCTGTCCCCATCTCACGTCTCAGTGTCCCTGTCCCCCCCATGTCCCCATCCTGTGTCCCCCTGTCCCCAAAACCTCTTGTCCCCATATCCCCATCTCATGTCTCACTGTCCCTGTCCCCATGTCCTCATCCTGTGTCCCCCCTGTCCCCATAACCCCTTGTCCCCATCTCATTTCTCCGTGTCCCCATCCCCATGTCTCCATGTCCCCCTGTCCCCATCTCATGTCTCAGTGTCCCCGTCCCCCCCACGTTCCTAACCTGTGTCCCCCTTGTCCCCATAACC
>JAUNZM010003168.1:0-60030 GCA_033459285.1 Clamator glandarius
CGCCTCAAACTGCCCCAAAACACCCTCGAACTGCCCCAAAACGCCCCAAACTGCCCCAAAACGCCCCAAAATACGATGCTCGCACAGCACCTAAAACGCCCCAAATGGCCTTAAAACGTGATGCTCGCACGGTGCCCGAAAACGCCTCGAACTGCCCCAAAACGCCCCAAACTGCCCCAAAACGCCTCGAACTGCCTCGAAACAACCCAAAACGCCCCAAACTGCCCCAAAATACGATGCTCGCACAGCACCTGAAACGCCCCAAACCGCCCTAAAATGTGATGCTCGCACGGAGCCCGAAACGCCCTCGAACTGCCCCAAAACGCCTCAAACTGCCCCGAAACACCCCAAACTGCCCCAAAACGCCCCAAAATACGATGCTCGCACAGCACCTAAAACGCCCCAAACAGCCTTAAAATGTGATGCTCGCACGGTGCCCAAAACGCCTCAAACTGCCCCAAAACACCCTCGAACTGCCCCAAACGCCCCAAAATACGATGCTCGCACAGCACCTAAAATGCCCCAAACAGCCTTAAAACGTGATGCTCGCACGGAGCCCGAAACGCCCCAAACTGCCCCAAAACGCCCTCAAACTGCCCCAAAACGCCCTCAAACTGCCCCAAAACGCCTCGAACTGCCTCGAAACAACCCAAAACGCCCCAAACTGCCCCAAAACGCCCCAAACTGCCCCAAAACGCCCTCAAACTGCCCCAAAACGCCTCGAACTGCCTCGAAACAACCCAAAACGCCCCAAACTGCCCCAAAATACGATGCTCGCACAGCACCTAAAACGCCCCAAACGGCCTTAAAACGTGATGCTCGCACGGAGCCCGAAACGCCCTCAAACTGCCACAAAACGCCCCAAACTGCCCCAAAACACCCCAAACTGCCCCAAAACGCCTCAAACTGCCCCAAAACGCCCCAAAATACGATGCTCGCACGGAGCCCGAAACGCCCTCAAACTGCCCCAAAACGCCCCAAAATACGATGCTCGCACAGCACCTAAAACGCCCCAAACCACCCTAAAACGTGATGCTCGCACGGAGCCCGAAACGCCCTCAAACTGCCCCAAAACGCCCTCGAACTGCCCCAAAACGCCCCAAAATACGATGCTCGCACAGCACCTAAAACGCCCCAAACAGCCTTAAAATGTGATGCTCGCACGGTGCCCCAAAACGCCCTCGAACTGCCCCAAAACGCCCTCGAACTGCCCCAAAATGCCCCAAACTGCCCCAAAACGCCCCAAAATACGATGCTCACACAGCACCTAAAACGCCCCAAACGGCCTTAAAATGTGATGCTCGCACGGAGCCCGAAAACGCCTCAAACTGCCCCAAAACGCCTCAAACTGCCCCAAAATACGATGCTCGCACAGCACCTAAAACGCCCCAAATGGCCTTAAAACGTGATGCTCGCACGGTGCCCGAAACGCCCTCGAACTGCCCCAAAACGCCCTCGAACTGCCCCAAAACGCCCCAAACTGCCCCAAAACGCCTCACACTGCCCCAAAATATGGTGCTCGCACAGCACCTAAAACGCCCCAAACCGCCCTAATACGTGATGCTCGCACGGTGCCCGAAACGCCCTCGAACTGCCCCAAAACGCCCTCAAACTGCCCCAAAACGCCTCGAACTGCCTCGAAACAACCCAAAACGCCCCAAACTGCCCCAAAATACGATGCTCGCACAGCACCTGAAACGCCCCAAACAGCCCTAAAATGTGATGCTCGCACGGAGCCCGAAACGCCCTCGAACTGCCCCAAAACGCCCCAAACTGCCCCAAAACGCCCCAAAATACGATGCTCGCACAGCACCTAAAACGCCCCAAACAGCCTTAAAATGTGATGCTCGCACGGTGCCCGAAAACGCCTCAAACTGCCCCAAAACGCCCCAAACTGCCCCAAAACGCCCTCGAACTGCCTCGAAACAACCCAAAACGCCCCAAACTGCCCCAAAATACGATGCTCGCACAGCACCTGAAACGCCCCAAACCGCCCTAAAACGTGATGCTCGCACGGTGCCCGAAACACCCTCCAACTGCCCCAAAACGCCTCGAGCTGCCCCAAAACGCCCTCCAACTGCCCCAAAACGCCCTCCAACTGCCCCAAAACGCCCTCCAACTGCCCCAAAACGCCTCCAACTGCCCCAAAACGCCCTCAAACGCCCCAAAACGCCCTCCAACTGCCCCAAAACGCCTCAAACTGCCCCAAAACGCCCTCAAACTGCCCCAAAACGCCCTCAAACTGCCCCAAAACGCCTCGAACTGCCCCCAAACACCCAAAACTGCCCCCAAACACATAAACCCGCCCTGACTCGCCCCAAAACTGCCCCGAAATGCCCCAAAACTGCCCTGACTCGCCCCAAAACTGCCCCCAAACACCCAAAACTGCCCTGAATCGCCCCAAAACTGCCCCCAAACACCCAAAACTGCCCTGAATCGCCCCAAAACGTGGTGCTCGCACAACACCTAAAACGCCCCCAACAGCCCCGAAACGCAATTCTCTCCCGGTGCCCAAAACGCCTCCAACTGCCCCAAAATGTGGTGCTTGAACCACGACCGAAACGCCCCAAAACGGCTCCGAAACGCCCCAAAACGGCTCAGAAACGCCCCAAAACGGCTCTGAAACGCCCCAAAATGGCCCCAAAACGTCCCCAAACGGCCCCAAAACGTCCCCAAACGGCCCCAAACAGCCCCAAACGCCCCAAGATTTAGTGAATTGCCCCAAAATACCTCGATCTGCCCCCAAATCTGATGTTTACGTGGAAATTCACAGAATTGCCCCCCAAAAACGGGGCTCGCGCTGCACCCTAAACTCCTCAAATTGCCCCCAAAGTACCTCAAAACGCGGCGTTCGCGCCACGTCCCGGAAATACTTGGAGTTACCCTCAAAAAACTTGGATTTACCCCCAAAATAGCGCTTTCCTGGCACCCAAAACCCCCCCAAATCGGCACTTGCCGCGGCCTAAAATGCCCCGAATGGCCCCAAAATGGCACTCGCCGAATCGCCCCCAAATTCCGACGGGTCCGATGAGCCCCAAATTCATCCAAAATTAACCCAAAATGCCCTCGTGGTGCCCGGAGGCGGCTCCGAAGCCTCATGCCGCGCTCCCCCGAGCCCCGGCCCGGCCGGGAGCGGCGTCCGGAACGCCGGAATCGCCGGGAGCACCGCGCTCGGAGTCGCCTTTCCCACCGTCTCCCTCACTCCGGCCTCTCCCGGAGCCCTCGGAGCACGAGACGGAGCCGTCGGAGCCCTCAGAGTGCAAGGTGGAGCCGACAGAGCCCTCGGAGCGTGAGTCGGAGCCCTCGGAGCGTGAGTCGGAGCCCTTGGAGTGCGAGGTGGAGCCGACAGAGCCCTCGGAGTGCGAGTCGGAGCCCTCGGAGTGCGAGTCGGAGCCCTCGGAGCGTGAGTCGGAGCCCTCGGAGCGCAAGGTGGAGCCACAGAGCCCTCGGAGCGTGAGTTGGAGCCCTCGGAGCGTGAGTTGGAGCCCTCGGAGCGTGAGTCGGAGCCCTTGGAGTGCAAGGTGGAGCCGACAGAGCCCTCGGAGCACCAGTCGGAGCCCTCGGAGCGTGAGTCGGAGCCCTCGGAGCGTGAGTCGGAGCCCTCGGAGCGTGAGTCGGAGCCCTTGGAGTGCAAGGTGGAGCCGACAGAGCCCTCGGAGCGTGAGTCGGAGCCCTCGGAGCGTGAGTCGGAGCCCTCGGAGCGTGAGTCGGAGCCCTCCGAGTGCGAGACGGAGCCCTCAGAGTGCAAGGTGGAGCCGACAGAGCCCTCGGAGCGCGAGTAGGAGCCCTCGGAGCGCCAGTCGGAGCCCTCGGAGTACGAGTCGGAGCCCTCAGAGTACGAGACGGGGCCCTTGGAGTGCAAGGTGGAGCCGACAGAGCCCTCGGAGTGCGAGACGGAGCCCTCGGAGTACGAGACGGAGCCCTTGGAGCGTGAGTCGGAGCCCTCGGAGTACGAGACGGAGCCCTCGGAGTACGAGACGGGGCCCTCGGAGTACGAGACGGGGCCCTTGGAGCGTGAGTCAGAGCCCTCGGAGCGTGAGTCGGAGCCCTCGGAGCGTGAGTCGGAGCCCTCGGAGTACGAGACGGAGCCCTCGGAGCGTGAGTCGGAGCCCTCGGAGCGTGAGTCGGAGCCCTCGGAGTACGAGACGGAGCCCTCGAAGCGTGAGTCGGAGCCCTCGGAGTGCAAGGTGGAGCCGACAGAGCCCTCGGAGCGCGAGTAGGAGCCCTCAGAGCGCCAGTCGGAGCCCTCGGAGTACGAGTCGGAGCCCTCGGAGTACGAGTCGGAGCCCTCGGAGTACGAGACGGGGCCCTCGGAGTACGAGACGGGGCCCTCGGAGTACGAGACGGGGCCCTCGGAGTGCGAGTTGGAGCCCTCGGAGTGCGAGTTGGAGCCCTCGGAGTGCGAGTTGGAGCCCTCGGAGTGCGAGTTGGAGCCCTCGGAGTGCGAGTTGGAGCCCTCGGAGTGCGAGTTGGAGCCCTCGGAGTGCGAGTTGGAGCCCTTGGAGTGCGAGTTGGAGCCCTTGGAGTGCGAGACGGAGCCCTCGGAGTGCAAGGTGGAGCCGACAGAGCCCTCGGAGTGCGAGACGGAGCCCTCGGAGTGCGAGTTGGAGCCCTCGGAGTGCGAGACGGAGCTCTCGGAGTGCGAGTTGGAGCCCTCGGAGCGTGAGTCGGAGCCCTCGGAGTGCAAGGTGGAGCCGACAGAGCCCTCGGAGCGCGAGTAGGAGCCCTCGGAGTACGAGTCGGAGCCCTCGGAGTACGAGACGGGGCCCTCGGAGTACGAGACGGGGCCCTCGGAGTACGAGACGGGGCCCTCGGAGTACGAGACGGGGCCCTCGGAGTACGAGACGGGGCCCTCGGAGTGCGAGTTGGAGCCCTCGGAGTGCGAGTTGGAGCCCTCGGAGTGCGAGTTGGAGCCCTCGGAGTGCAAGGTGGAGCCGACAGAGCCCTCGGAGTGCGAGACGGAGCCCTCGGAGTGCGAGTTGGAGCCCTCGGAGTGCGAGTTGGAGCCCTCGGAGTGCGAGTTGGAGCCCTCGGAGTGCGAGTTGGAGCCCTCGGAGTGCGAGACGGAGCCCTCGGAGTGCGAGTTGGAGCCCTCGGAGTGCAAGGTGGAGCCGACAGAGCCCTCGGAGCGCCAGTCGGAGCCCTCAGAGCGCCAGTCGGAGCCCTCGGAGCGCAAGGTGGAGCCCTCGGAGCACGAGACGGAGCCCTT
Organism: Clamator glandarius; assembly: GCA_033459285.1. NCBI lineage: Eukaryota > Metazoa > Chordata > Aves > Cuculiformes > Cuculidae > Clamator > Clamator glandarius. Next base: position 5,210 of record JAUNZM010003168.1, read on the forward strand.
GGAGTGCGAGTCGGAGCCCAAGTCGGAGCCACAGCCCTCGGGAAGCTCCTTCCCGGTGCTCCTCGCACTCCCCTGCTCCTGGTGTCACCGCGGCTCCCGGTCTCTCTCCGGCTCCCTCGGCGTTCCCAGAGTCCGGCGTCGGCTCCAATTAACGCCAGGCCTAACGAGGGCCGCAGCCGACAGCGGCGGGGGGTGCTATTCCAAACCTGGTGCCGATGGAGTCGGCATCGCGGCACGGGAACCGGCGCTAACGAAGCTTTTATTTCCAATTTTCGCGGCTCCGTGACTTCGGCTCCTGCGGCTCCAGCAGCTTCAGCTCCTGCAGCTCCAGCTCCTCTGGATCCTGCGGCTCCAGCAGCTTCGGCTGAAGCGGCTTCGGCTCCTGCAGCTCCAGCTCCTCTGGATCCTGCGGCTCCAGCAGCTTCGGCTGAAGCGGCTTCGGCTCCTGCAGCTCCAGCTCCTCTGGATCCTGCGGCTCCAGCAGCTTCGGCTGAAGCGGCTTCGGCTCCTGCAGCTCCAGCTCCTCTGGATCCTGCGGCTCCAGCAGCTTCGGCTGAAGCGGCTTCGGCTCCTGCAGCTCCAGCTCCTCTGGATCCTGCGGCTCCAGCAGCTTCGGCTGAAGCGGCTTCGGCTCCTGCAGCTCCAGCTCCTCTGGATCCTGCGGCTCCAGCAGCTTCGGCTGAAGCGGCTTCGGCTCCTGCAGCTCCAGCTCCTCTGGATCCTGCGGCTCCAGCAGCTTCGGCTGAAGCGGCTTCGGCTCCTGCAGCTCCAGCTCCTCTGGATCCTGCGGCTCCAGCAGCTTCGGCTGAAGCGGCTTCGGCTCCTGCGGCTCCAGCTCCTCTGGATCCTGCGGCTCCAGCAGCTTCGGCTGAAGCGACTTCGGCTCCTGCAGCTCCAGCTCCTCTGGATCCTGCGGCTCCAGCAGCTTCGGCTGAAGGGGCTTCGGCTCCTGTGGCTCCAGCTCCTCTGGATCCTGCGGCTCCAGCAGCTTCGGCTCCTCTGGCTCCTTTGGCTTCGGCTTCTGTGGCTCCAGCTCCTCTGGCTCCTGTGGCTTCGGCTGCTTCGGCTCCTGCGGCTCCAGCTCCTCTGGCTCCTTCGGCTTCGGCTCCTGCGGCTCCAGCTCCTGCGGCTCCAGCAGCTTCAGCTCCAGCGGCTTCGGCTCCTGCGGCTCCAGCTCCTCTGGCTCCTTTGGCTTCGGCTCCTGCAGCTCCAGCTCCTCCGGCTCCTGTGGCTCCAGCAGCTTCGGCTCCTGCAGCTCCAGCTCCTCTGGCTCCAGCGGCTCCTGCGTCTCCGGCTGCTCCGAGGCCACGGCCCATCCTGGCTCCGGTTCGGTTACTCCGGCACCTCCGGTTCTAGCCGGATGGCGTCTCCGACCCCTCCATCCCTTCCGCGTCGCGTTTCTGCGCCGTTTTTCCCCGCGGGAGCCGCCGGTGCCGGCTCCGAATCCCCTCGCGCGGTGTTCCCGGCGTTCCCGGCGTTCCCGGTGCTGACGCCTCTTTCTCGACAGGGAGGAGAAGGCGGAGGAGAACCTGCAAGGCCTGAAGGAGCGGCCGCCCAAGGCCAAGAAGGTGCGGAAGGAGCGGAAGGAGGAGAAGCCGGACGAGCCCTCGGCCGAACCGGCCGAAGCCGGCAAAGCCGAAACCTCGGAGGGAGCCGGGACGGCTCCGGCGCCTCCGGAAGCTTCGGCGTCTCCCAAGCAGCGTCGCTCCATCATCCGGGACCGGGGGCCCATGTACGACGACCCCACGCTGCCCGAGGGCTGGACCCGCAAGCTGAAGCAGCGGAAATCGGGGCGCTCGGCGGGGAAATACGACGTTTACCTGATCAAGTGAGTGCCGGGACACCCCCCCCCCCCCCCCCTCTTCCCGGCTCCCGCGCCGCCACCTCCCGCTCCCCTCAATCCCGCGTTTCTGTGTTTATTCCCCCTCCCAGTCCGCAGGGCAAGGCCTTTCGCTCCAAGGTGGAGCTGATCGCCTACTTCGAGAAGGTGGGAGACACCTCGCTGGACCCCAACGACTTCGATTTCACCGTCACGGGCCGCGGGAGCCCCTCGCGGCGAGAGCAGCGGCCGCCCAAGAAGCCGAAGTCGCCCAAGGGCTCCGGCACGGGCCGAGGCCGCGGGCGCCCCAAGGGCAGCGGCGCCGCCAAGCCCAAGGCGGCCGAGGGGGTGCAGGTCAAGCGGGTGATGGAGAAGAGCTCCGGCAAGCTCCTGGTGAAGATGCCCTTCCAACCGGGCCAAGCCGGAGCTCGCGGCGAGGCCGGAGCCGCCGCCACCACCTCGGCTCAGGTCTTGGCCATCAAGCGGCCCGGTCGGAAGCGGAAAACGGAGCCGGATAGCCAAGCGGTGCCGAAAAAGCGCGGGCGCAAGCCGGCGGGGGCGCCGGGAGCCGGGAGCCCGGCGGGGACGGCGCCGGAGGCCAAGAAGAAGGCGTCGACGCCGCCGTCGGTGCAGGAGACGGTGCTGCCCATCAAGAAGAGGAAGACGCGCGAGGCGGTGGCGTTGGAGGTGAGGGAAGCGGCTCCGGCGACGACGGCGGCGGCAGCGGCAGCGCCGGAACACGGCGCCAAGGGACCGCGCAGCGCGCGCAGCCCCGGCCGGCGCAGCAAGGAGAGCAGCCCCAAGGGCCGCGGCGCCGCGCCCGCCGCCTGCCAGCCGCCCCCCAGGGACCCCCCGGCGCCGCCGCCGCCGCACGACCCCAGCGGCCCGGGCCGCGGCCCCGAGAAGCCGCCGGCGCCCGACGGTTGCGCCAAGGAGGCGGCAAAGACTGCGGCGGCGCCCAAAGCGCGAGGGGAGGCCGAGCACAAAGACACTGCGGCCCCCCCGCCTCCTTCGTCCTCATCCTCCTCGTCCTCCTCCTCCTCCTCCTCGTCTTCTTCTTCTTCTTCTTCTTCTTCCTCTTTGTCCTCCTCGTTGTCGTCGTCGTCGTCGGTGCCGCCGCCGCCGCCCCCCCCGCCCCCCAACGCCTCCGCGGTGCCGCGGCCGCCGGGCCGGGAGGAGCCGGTCGACACCAGGACGCCTCTTCCCGAGCGAGTCAGCTGACTGTGAGCCCGCACGGACGGACGCACGGACGCACCGACCCCCCCCCCCAACACCTCCCCGAGAACCCCCCGAGACCCCCCCAGCGCCCCCCACACCGTCGCCCTCCCCGGTTTTGTTACGGAAAAGCACAGCGAGGGGCGTGTGTGTGTCCCCCCCCCCTCCCCCCCCAAAACGGCACCTTCGGCTCCAAAAATGGGGGGGGGGAGGGGGGAGGGGGAGGGGACGAAGCTGGGGGGGGCGATTCTCCTCCCCCCCCCCTCCCCCGGCGCCGTTTTCCTCGTTCTTCCAGGGTTTGGTTCGTTTGCACTAAGGGGGGGGCCGAGGCGAGAGGGGATCGATACGGGCTGGAGCCAATCGGGAGGGTGATCAATACGGGAGGGAGTCGATCTGGAGCCGATCGGGACCCAGGATCAATAGGGGGGGATCTGGGCTGGAGCCGATCAGGAGACGTGATCAATATGGGCTGGAGCCGATCAGGAGATGTGATCAATAGGGGAGGGATATAGGCTGGAGCCAATCAGGACAGGTGATCAATACAGGAGGGAGTCGATCTGGAGCCGATCAGGACCCGGGATCAATAGGGGAGGGATCTGGGCTGGAGCCAATCAGGACAGGTGATCAATACAGGAGGGAGTCGATCTGGAGCCGATCAGGACCCGATCAGGACCCGGGATGAATAGGGGAGGGATCTGGGCTGGAGCCGATCGGGAGGGTGATCAATACGGGAGGGAGTCGATCTGGAGCCGATCGGGACCCAGGATCAATAGGGGGGGATCTGGGCTGGAGCCGATCAGGAGACGTGATCAATATGGGCTGGAGCCGATCAGGAGATGTGATCAATAGGGGAGGGATATAGGCTGGAGCCAATCAGGACAGGTGATCAATACAGGAGGGAGTCGATCTGGAGCCGATCGGGACCCAGGATCAATACAGGAGGGAGTCAATCTGGAGCCGATCAGGACCCAGGATCAATAGGGGGGGATCTGGGCTGGAGCCGATCAGGAGACGTGATCAATATGGGCTGGAGCCGATCAGGAGACGTGATCAATAGGGGAGGGATATAGGCTGGAGCCAATCAGGACAGGTGATCAATACAGGAGTGAGTCGATCTGGAGCCAATCGGGACCCGGGATCAATAGGGGAGGGATCTGGGCTGGAGCCGATCAGGACAGGTGATCAATACAGGAGGGAGTCAATCTGGAGCCGATCGGGATCCGGGATCAATAGGGGGGGATCTGGGCTGGAGCCGATCAGGAGACGTGATCAATACAGGCTGGAGCCGATCAGGAGACGTGATCAATAGGGGAGGGATATAGGCTGGAGCCAATCAGGACAGGTGATCAATACAGGAGGGAGTCGATCTGGAGCCGATCGGGACCCGGGATCAATAGGGGAGGGATCTGGGCTGGAGCCAATCAGGACAGGTGATCAATACAGGAGGGAGTCGATCTGGAGCCGATCGGGACCCGGGATCAATAGGGGAGGGATCTGGGCTGGAGCCGATCGGGAGACGTGATCAATACGGGCTGGAGCCGATCAGGAGATGTGATCAATAGGGGAGGGATATAGGCTGGAGCCAATCAGGACAGGTGATCAATGCAGGAGGGAGTCGATCTGGAGCCGATCGGGACCCGGGATCAATAGGGGGGGATCTGGGCTGGAGCCGATCAGGAGACGTGATCAATATGGGCTGGAGCCGATCAGGAGACGTGATCAATACAGCTTGGAGCTGATCAGGACAGGTGATCAATACAGGAGGGAGTCGATCTGGAGCCGATCGGGACCCAGGATCAATAGGGGAGGGATCTGGGCTGGAGCCAATCAGGACAGGTGATCAATACAGGAGGGAGTCGATCTGGAGCCGATCAGGACCCGGGATGAATAGGGGAGGGATCTGGGCTGGAGCCGATCGGGAGGGTGATCAATACGGGAGGGAGTCGATCTGGAGCCGATCGGGACCCAGGATCAATAGGGGGGGATCTGGGCTGGAGCCGATCAGGAGACGTGATCAATATGGGCTGGAGCCGATCAGGAGATGTGATCAATAGGGGAGGGATATAGGCTGGAGCCAATCAGGACAGGTGATCAATACAGGAGGGAGTCAATCTGGAGCCGATCGGGACCCAGGATCAATACAGGAGTGAGTCAATCTGGAGCCGATCAGGACCCAGGATCAATAGGGGGGGATCTGGGCTGGAGCCGATCAGGAGACGTGATCAATATGGGCTGGAGCCGATCAGGAGATGTGATCAATAGGGGAGGGATATAGGCTGGAGCCAATCAGGACAGGTGATCAATACAGGAGGGAGTCGATCTGGAGCCGATCGGGACCCGGGATCAATAGGGGAGGGATCTGGGCTGGAGCTGATCAGGAAATGTGATCAATAGGGGAGGGATTTGGCTGGAGCCAGTCAGGACAGGTGATCAATACAGCCTGGAGCTGATCAGGACAGGTGATCAATAGGGAAAGGATCTGGGCTGGAGCTGATCAGGAGACGTGATCAATACAATCTGGAGCCGATCGGGACCCGTGATCAATAGGGAAAGGATCTGGACTGGAGCCAATTGGGACAGGTTGATCAATACAGGCTGGAGCCGATCAGGAGACGTGATCAATAGAAGCAGGATCTGGGCTGGAGCCGATCAGGACAGGTGATCAATACAGGCTGGAGCTGATCAGGACAGGTGATCAATAGGGAAGGGATCTAGGCTGGAGCCGATCGGGACAGGTGATCAATAGGGATTGGATTTGGTCTGGAGCCGATCGGGACAGGTGATCAATAGGGGCTGGAGCCGATCAGGACAGGGGATCAATAGGGATCGGATTTGGTCTGGAGCCGATCAGGATAGGGGATCAATAGGGGCTGGAGCCGATCAGGATAGGGGATCAATAGGGGCTGGAGCCGATCAGGACAGGGGATCAATAGGGGCGGGATCCATTCTGGAGCCGATCAGAGGTGGCGTTTGGGAGGGATCCGGCCTCGGACCCATCGGCGATCAATAGGGCTGGGATCGGGGCTGGATCCAGCCGGGAGCCGCGATCGGTTGGGGCGGGATCCGGGATCAAAGCAGCCGCGCTCGAGGCCTTTGGGATCCACCTGGGATCCACCACTGAGCTCTGGGATCCCTGGGATCCGCTCCGCTGGGGTTTGGCTCTGGGATCCCTGGGATCCGCTCCGCTGGGGTTTGGCTCTGGGATCCCTGGGATCCGCTCCGCTGGGGTTTGGCTCTGGGATCCCTGGGATCCGCTCCGCTGGGGTTTGGCTCTGGGATCCCTGGGATCCGCTCCGCTGGGGTTTAGCTCTGGGATCCCTGGGATCCGCTCCGCTGGGGTTTAGCTCTGGGATCCCTGGGATCCGCTCAGCTGGGGTTTGGCTCTGGGATCCCTGGGATCCGCTCTGCTGGGGTTTGGCTCTGGGATCCCTGGGATCCGCTCCGCTGGGGTTTGGCTCTGGGATCCCTGGGATCCGCTCCGCTGGGGTTTAGCTCTGGGATCCCTGGGATCCGCTCAGCTGGGGTTTGGCTCTGGGATCCCTGGGATCCGCTCTGCTGGGGTTTGGCTCTGGGATCCCTGGGATCCGCTCCGCTGGGGTTTGGCTCTGGGATCCCTGGGGTCCGCTCAGCTGGGGTTTGGCTCTGGGATCCGCTCCGCTGGGGTTTGGCTCTGGGATCCCTGGGGTCCGCTCAGCTGGGGTTTGGCTCTGGGATCCCTGGGATCCGCTCCGCTGGGGTTTGGCTCTGGGATCCGCTCCGCTGGGGTTTGGCTCTGGGATCCCTGGGGTCCGCTCAGCTGGGGTTTGGCTCTGGGATCCCTGGGGTCCGCTCAGCTGGGGTTTGGCTCTGGGATCCCTGGGATCCGCTCCGCTGGGGTTTGGCTCTGGGATCCCTGGGATCCGCTCCGCTGGGGTTTGGCTCTGGGATCCCTGGGATCCGCTCAGCTGGGGTTTGGCTCTGGGATCCCTGGGATCCGCTCCGCTGGGGTTTGGCTCTGGGATCCGCTCCGCTGGGGTTTGGCTCTGGGATCCGCTCAGTTGGGATTTGCCTCTGGGATCCCGCGGGATCCAGTTGGGGCAGGATCCGTCCCCGGGCGGGCCGGAGCGGCGCTGGGTGGGGGCGGGATCCGTCCGGGATCCAATCGGGAGTGGCTGTGGATTGGAGGGGCGGGTCCGGCCCCCGCCCAGGGGATCCGGCCGGGCCGGGGCGGGATCCAGTCCGGAGCCCATCAGGAGCGGATCCCGTGGAGAGCCAGAGGGGGGCGAATGGAGCGGGATCCGATCCGGAGTCAATCGGGTGCAGACACGGGTTGGGATCGGGTCTGGGATCCGGTTCGGGGCCGAAGAACACGAGTGTGGGTCGAGGGGGATCCAGTCCGGAGCCAACCAGACGTCAGCGTGGGCCGGGATCCAGTTGGGACCGAGGGTTGGTCCAAAGGGGATCCGGTTGGGAGCCGATCAGGTGTGAACGTGGGTCGGGGCAGGATCTGCTCGGGGATCCAGCTGGGAGCCGATCGGGTGCGAACGCAGCTTGGGATCCGGTCTGGGATCCGCTTGGGGGCCGAACGATGCGAGTGTGAGCCGAGCGGGATCCAGTCTGGGGCCAAATGGGCATCAGGATCCCATCTGGAGCCAGTCGGATGTCGGCCTGCGCTGGGACGGGATCCAGTCCAGAACCAGTCGGGGGCCAGAACAGATCCGGGAATGGTTGGGATCCACTTGGGTGCAAATGTGGATTGGGATCTGGTCTGGGATCCAGTTTGGGGCCAATCGGGTGCGAACGCGGACTGGGATCTGGTCTGGGATCCAGTTTGGAGCTGATCGGGTGCGAACGTGGATCGGGATCTGGTCTGGGATCCAGTTTGGAGCCGATCAGGTGCGAACGTGGATCGGGATCTGGTCTGGGATCCAGTTTGGAGCCGATCAGGTGCGAACGTGGATCAGGATCTGGTCTGGGATCCAGTTTAGAGCCGATCGGGTGCGAACATGGATCGGGATCTGGTCTGGGATCCAGTTTAGAGCCGATCGGGTGCAAACGTGGATCGGGATCTGGTCTGGGATCCAGTTTGGGGCCGATCGGGTGTGAACGCGGACTGGGATCTGGTCTGGGGATCGGGTGGGATCCGGTCGGGGGGTCCCCGTCCTGCACTTTACCGGGGGGGGGGGGTGTGGGGGAGGGGAGGGGGCCCCCCCTCCCTTCCAGCCCCTCCCCCCGCGGCGGCTCCTCACGGCAATAAGGGGGGACGGGGGGTCCCACTATTTATTGCCCCGGGCGGGGGGGGCGGCGCCGGGATCCCCCGCGATCCCCGGATCCCCCCGCGCCGCCCCCTCCCCCACTATAAATCTGTGTACCCAGAGCACGGCTCCGCGCCTCACTGGGAGGCACTGGGAGGGACTGGGACAGGGCTGGGAGGCACTGGGGGGGACTGGGACAGGGCTGGGGGGGACTGGGAGGCACTGGGACAGGGCTGGGGGGGACTGGGAGGCACTGGGACAGGGCTGGGGGGGAACTGGGAGGCACTGGGACAGGGCTGGGGGGGACTGGGAGGCACTGGGACAGGGCTGGGGGGGACTGGGAGGCACTGGGACAGGGCTGGGGGGGACTGGGAGGCACTGGGACAGGGCTGGGGGGGACTGGGAGGCACTGGGACAGGGCTGGGGGGGACTGGGAGGCACTGGGACAGGGCTGGGGGGGAACTGGGAGGCACTGGGACAGGGCTGGGGGGGACTGGGAGGCACTGGGACAGGGCTAAGGGGGGACTGGGAGGCACTGGGATAGGGCTGGGGGGGACTGGGAGGCACTGGGACAGGGCTAAGGGGGACTGGGAGGCACTGGGACAGGGCTGGGGGGAACTGGGAGGCACTGGGACAGGGCTAAGGGGGACTGGGAGGCACTGGGACAGGGCTAAGGGGGACTGGGAGGCACTGGGACAGGGCTAAGGGGGACTGGGAGGCACTGGGACAGGGCTGGGGGGAACTGGGAGGCACTGGGACAGGGCTGGGGGGGACTGGGAGGCACTGGGACAGGGCTGGGGGGAACTGGGAGGCACTGGGACAGGGCTAGGGGGGACTGGGAGGCACTGGGACAGGTCTAAGGGGGACTGGGAGGCACTGGGGCTAAGGGGGACTGGGAGGCACTGGGACAGGGCTGGGGGGGACTGGGAGGCACTGGGACAGGGCTGGGGGGGACTGGGAGGCACTGGGACAGGGCTGGGGGGGACTGGGAGGCACTGGGACAGGGCTGGGGGGGACTGGGAGGCACTGGGACAGGGCTGGGGGGGACTGGGAGGCACTGGGACAGGGCTGGGGGGGACTGGGAGGCACTGGGACAGGGCTGGGGGGAACTGGGAGGCACTGGGATCGGGCTGGGGGAGACTGGGAGGCACTGGGACAGGGCTAAGGGGGGACTGGGAGGCACTGGGACAGGGCTGGGGGGGACTGGGAGGCACTGGGACAGGGCTAAGGGGGGACTGGGAGGCACTGGGACAGGGCTGGGGGGGACTGGGAGGCACTGGGACAGGGCTAAGGGGAACTGGGAGGCACTGGGACAGGGCTGGGGGGAACTGGGAGGCACTGGGACAGGGCTGGGGGGGACTGGGAGGCACTGGGACAGGGCTAAGGGGGGACTGGGAGGCACTGGGACAGGGCTGGGGGGGACTGGGAGGCACTGGGACAGGGCTAAGGGGAACTGGGAGGCACTGGGACAGGGCTGGGGGGAACTGGGAGGCACTGGGACAGGGCTGGGGGGGACTGGGAGGCACTGGGACAGGGCTGGGGGGAACTGGGAGGCACTGGGACAGGGCTAAGGGGAACTGGGAGGCACTGGGACAGGGCTAAGGGGGACTGGGAGGCACTGGGACAGGGCTAAGGGGGACTGGGAGGCACTGGGACAGGGCTGGGGGGGACTGGGAGGCACTGGGACAGGGCTGGGGGGGACTGGGAGGCACTGGGACAGGGCTAAGGGGGGACTGGGAGGCACTGGGACAGGGCTGGGGGGGACTGGGAGGCACTGGGACAGGGCTAGGGGGACTGGGAGGCACTGGGACAGGGCTGGGGGGAACTGGGAGGCACTGGGACAGGGCTGGGGGGGACTGGGAGGCACTGGGACAGGGCTGGGGGGGACTGGGAGGCACTGGGACAGGGCTAAGGGGGACTGGGAGGCACTGGGACAGGGCTAAGGAGGGACTGGGAGGCACTGGGACAGGGCTGGGGGGGACTGGGAGGCACTGGGACAGGGCTAAGGGGGACTGGGAGGCACTGGGACAGGGCTGGGGGGGACTGGGAGGCACTGGGACAGGGCTGGGGGGGAACTGGGAGGCACTGGGACAGGGCTAAGGGGAACTGGGAGGCACTGGGACAGGGCTAAGGGGAACTGGGAGGCACTGGGACAGGGCTAAGGGGAACTGGGAGGCACTGGGGGGAACTGGGAGGCACTGGGACAGGGCTAAGGGGAACTGGGAGGCACTGGGAGGAACTGGGAGGCACTGGGACAGGGCTAAGGGGAACTGGGAGGCACTGGGAGGAACAGGGAGGCACTGGGACAGGGCTAAGGGGAACTGGGAGGCACTGGGGGGAACTGGGAGGCACTGGGACAGGGCTAAGGGGAACTGGGAGGCACTGGGAGGAACTGGGAGGCACTGGGACAGGGCTAAGGGGAACTGGGAGGCACTGGGGGGAACTGGGAGGCACTGGGACAGGGCTAAGGGGAACTAGGAGGCACTGGGAGGAACTGGGAGGCACTGGGACAGGGCTAAGGGGAACTGGGAGGCACTGGGAGGAACTGGGAGGCACTGGGACAGGGCTAAGGGGAACTGGGAGGCACTGGGGGGAACTGGGAGGCACTGGGACAGGGCTAAGGGGAACTGGGAGGCACTGGGAGGAACTGGGAGGCACTGGGACAGGGCTAAGGGGAACTGGGAGGCACTGGGACAGGGCTAAGGGGAACTGGGAGGCACTGGGGGGAACTGGGAGGCACTGGGACAGGGCTAAGGGGAACTGGGAGGCACTGGGAGGAACTGGGAGGCACTGGGACAGGGCTAAGGGGAACTGGGAGGCACTGGGACAGGGCTAAGGGGAACTGGGAGGCACTGGGACAGGGCTAAGGGGAACTGGGAGGCACTGGGGGGAACTGGGAGGCACTGGGACAGGGCTAAGGGGAACTGGGAGGCACTGGGAGGAACTGGGAGGCACTGGGACAGGGCTAAGGGGAACTGGGAGGCACTGGGGGGAACTGGGAGGCACTGGGACAGGGCTAAGGGGAACTGGGAGGCACTGGGAGGAACTGGGAGGCACTGGGACAGGGCTAAGGGGAACTGGGAGGCACTGGGGGGAACTGGGAGGCACTGGGGGGAACTGGGAGGCATTGGGGAGGGACTGGGAGGCACTGGGGGGAACTGGGAGGCACTGGGGGAACTGGGAGGCACTGGGGAGGGACTGGGAGGCACTGGGGGGAACTGGGAGGCACTGGGGGGAACTGGGAGGCATTGGGGAGGGACTGGGAGGCACTGGGGGGAACTGGGAGGCACTGGGGGAACTGGGAGGCACTGGGGAGGGACTGGGAGGCACTGGGGGGAACTGGGAGGCACTGGGACAGGGCTAAGGGGAACTGGGAGGGACGATCCCGGACCCTGGGAATCCCCTGGGGGCTCTGACGTCGCGGCAGTGACGTCATCAACACGACGTCACGGGCGCGGTGACGTCAGCGGCAGAAGATGGGAGGCCCCGCCCCCCTGGGCCTTCCCGCCGCGCTCAACATGGCGGCGGTTGCCACGGAGACGGGGGCGGAGCTCCCGCCACCATGGGGAGGGACTGGGATGGGGTTAGGGTGGACTGGGAGGGACTGGGAGGCACTGGGATGGGGCTAGGGGGGACTGGGAGGCACTGGGAGCCACTGGGATGGGGTTAGGGGGGACTGGGAGGCACTGGGATGGGGCTAGGGGGGACTGGGAGGCACTGGGAGGCACTGGGATGGGGCTAGAGAGGACTGGGAGGCACTGGGATGGGGCTAGGGGGGACTGGGAGGGACTGGGATGGGGCTAGGGGGGACTGGGAGGCACTGGGATGGGGCTAGGGAGGACTGGGAGGCACTGGGATGGGGCTAGGTGGGACTGGGAGGCACTGGGATGGGGCTAGGGGGGACTGGGAGGCACTGGGATGGGGCTAGGGGGGACTGGGAGGCACTGGGATGGGGCTAGGGAGGACTGGGAGGCACTGGGATGGGGCTAGGGGGGAATGGGAGGCACTGGGATGGGGCTAGGGGGGAATGGGAGGCACTGGGATGGGGCTAGGGGGGACTGGGAGCCACTGGGAGCCACTGGGATGGGGCTAGGGGGGACTGGGAGGCACTGGGAGGCACTGGGATGGGGTTAGGGGGGACTGGGAGGCACTGGGATGGGGCTAGGGGGGACTGGGAGTCACTGGGAGGCACTGGGATGGGGCTAGAGAGGACTGGGAGGCACTGGGATGGGGCTAGGGGGGACTGGGAGGGACTGGGATGGGGCTAGGGGGGACTGGGAGGCACTGGGATGGGGCTAGGGAGGACTGGGAGGCACTGGGATGGGGCTAGCTGGGACTGGGAGGCACTGGGATGGGGCTAGGGGGGACTGGGAGGCACTGGGATGGGGCTAGGGAGGACTGGGAGGCACTGGGATGGGGCTAGCTGGGACTGGGAGGCACTGGGATGGGGCTAGGTGGGACTGGGAGGCACTGGGATGGGGCTAGGGGGGACTGGGAGGCACTGGGATGGGGCTAGGGAGGACTGGGAGGCACTGGGATGGGGCTGGGGGGACTGGGAGGGACTGGGATGGGGCTAGGGGGGACTGGGAGGCACTGGGATGGGGCTAGGGGGGACTGGGAGGCACTGGGAGGCACTGGGATGGGGTTAGGGAGGACTGGGAGGCACTGGGATGGGGCTAGGGGGGAATGGGAGGGACTGGGAGGCACTGGGATGGGGTTAGGGGGGACTGGGAGGGACTGGGAGGCACTGGGATGGGGTTAGGGGGGACTGGGAGGCACTGGGATGGGGCTAGGGGGGACTGGGAGGCACTGGGAGGCACTGGGATGGGGCTAGGGAGGACTGGGAGGCACTGGGATGGGGCTAGGGGGGACTGGGAGGCACTGGGATGGGGCTAGGGGGGACTGGGAGGCACTGGGATGGGGCTAGGGAGGACTGGGAGGCACTGGGATGGGGCTGGGGGGACTGGGAGGCACTGGGATGGGGCTAGCGGGGACTGGGAGGCACTGGGAGGCACTGGGATGGGGTTAGGATGGACTGGGAGGCACTGGAATGGGGCTAGAGGGGACTGGGAGGCACTGGGATGGGGCTGGGGGGGACTGGGAGGCACTGGGATGGGGCTAGGGGGGACTGGGAGGCACTGGGATGGGGCTGGGGGGGACTGGGAGGCACTGGGATGGGGATAGGGAGGACTGGGAGGCACTGGGAGGTACTGGGATGGGGCTAGGGAGGACTGGGAGGCACTGGGATGGGGCTGGGGGGACTGGGAGGCACTGGGATGGGGCTGGGGGGGACTGGGAGGCACTGGGACGGGGCTGGGGGGGACTGGGAGGCACTGGGATGGGGCTCGGGGGGACTGGGAGGCACTGGGATGGGGCTAGGGGGGACTGGGAGGGACTGGGAGGCACTGGGATGGGGTTAGGGAGGACTGGGAGGCACTGGGAAGCACTGGGACGGGGCTAGGGGGGACTGGGAGGCACTGGGAGGCACTGGGACGGGGCTAGGGGGGACTGGGAGGCACTGGGAGGCACTGGGATGGGACTAGGGGGGACTGGGAGGCACTGGGAGGCACTGGGATGGGACTAGGGGGGACTGGGAGGCACTGGGATGGGACTGGGAGGCACTGGGAGGCACTGGGATGGGACTAGGGGGGACTGGGAGGCACTGGGAGGCACTGGGATGGGACTAGGGGGGACTGGGAGGCACTGGGAGGCACTGGGATGGGGCTGGGGGGGACTGGGAGGCACTGGGATGGGGCTGGGGGGGACTGGGAGGCACTGGGTGGAGTGGGGAGGGGACTGGGAGGAGTCGGGGGGCGGGACTGGGAGGGACTGGGGAGACTGGGCAGGGCACTGGGAGGCACTGGTGGTGCCGGCAGCCTCGTGACTGGTGCCAGGCCGGGGGGGGCACTGGGAGCACTGGAGGCACCAACCCCCCCCCACCCCCCCAGTCCCTCCCAGTGTCCCCAGTGCACTCCCAGTGCCTCCCAGTATCCCCTCAGTCCCTCCCAGTCCCTCCCAGTGCCCCCCAAGTGCCTCTCGGTCCCCCCCCAGTCCCTCCCAGTGTCCCCAGTGCACTCCCAGTGTTCCCAGTGCCACCTCCGTGCCCTCCCCAGTATCCCCCCCAGTCCCTCCCAGTGTCCCCAGTCCCTCCCAGTGTTCCCAGTGCCACCTCCGTGCCCTCCTCAGTATCCCCAGTCCCTCCCAGTGTTCCCAGTGCCACCTCCGTGCTCTCCCCAGTATCCCCAGTCCCTCCCAGTGTTCCCAGTGCCACCTCCGTGCCCTCCCCAGTATCCCCAGTCCCTCCCAGTGTCCCCAGTGCCCTCCCAGTCCCTCCCAGTGCCTCCCCAGTGTCACCCCATAGTCCCTCCCAGTCCCTCCCAGTCCCTCCCAGTATCCCCCAGTCCCTCCCAGTGTCCCCCGTGTCCCTCCAGTCCCTCCCAGTGTCTCCAGTGCCCTCCCAGTCCCTCCCAGTGCCCCCCCAGTGTCACCCCATAGTCCCTCCCAGTGTCCCCCTAGTCCCTCCAGTCCCCCCAACATCCCCCCCAGTCCCCTCCAGTCCCTCCCAGTATCCCCAGTGCCATCCCAGTCCCTCCCAGTGTCCCCCCAGTCCCCTCCAGTCCCCCCCAGTATCCCCAGTGCCATCCCAGTCCTTCCCAGTGTCCCCCCAGTCCCCTCCAGTCCCTCCCAGTATCCCCAGTGCCATCCCAGTCCCTCCCAGTGTCCCCCCAGTCCCCTCCAGTCCCTCCCAGTGTCCCCAGTGCCCTCCCAGTCCCTCCCAGTGCCCCCCCAGTGTCACCCCATAGTCCCTCCCAGTATCCCCCCAGTCCCCTCCAGTTCCCCCCAGTATCCCCAGTGCCATCCCAGTCCCTCCCAGTGTCCCCCCAGTCCCCTCCAGTCCCCCCCAGTATCCCCAGTGCCATCCCAGTCCCTCCCAGTGTCCCCCCAGTCCCCTCCAGTCCCTCCCAGTATCCCCAGTGCCATCCCAGTCCCTCCCAGTGTCCCCCCAGTCCCCTCCAGTCCCCCCCAGTATCCCCAGTGCCATCCCAGTCCTTCCCAGTGTCCCCCCAGTCCCCTCCAGTCCCCCCCAGTATCCCCAGTGCCATCCCAGTCCCTCCCAGTGTCCCCCCAGTGTCACCCCATAGTCCCTCCCAGTATCCCCCTAGTCCCCTCCAGTCCCCCCCAGTATCCCCAGTGCCATCCCAGTCCTTCCCAGTGTCCCCCCAGTCCCCTCCAGTCCCCCCCAGTATCCCCAGTGCCATCCCAGTCCCTCCCAGTGTCCCCCCAGTCCCCTCCAGTCCCCCCCAGTATCCCCAGTGCCATCCCAGTCCTTCCCAGTGTCCCCCCAGTCCCCTCCAGTCCCTCCCAGTATCCCCAGTGCCATCCCAGTCCCTCCCAGTGTCCCCCCAGTCCCCTCCAGTCCCTCCCAGTATCCCCAGTGCCATCCCAGTCCCTCCCAGTGTCCCCCCAGTCCCCTCCAGTCCCCCCCAGTATCCCCAGTGCCATCCCAGTCCCTCCCAGTGTCCCCCCAGTCCCCTCCAGTCCCCCCCAGTATCCCCAGTGCCATCCCAGTCCTTCCCAGTGTCCCCCCAGTCCCCTCCAGTCCCCCCCAGTATCCCCAGTGCCATCCCAGTCCCTCCCAGTGTCCCCCCAGTCCCCTCCAGTCCCTCCCAGTATCCCCAGTGCCATCCCAGTTCCTCCCAGTGTCCCCCCAGTCCCCTCCAGTCCCCCCCAGTATCCCCAGTGCCATCCCAGTCCCTCCCAGTGTCCCCCCAGTCCCCTCCAGTCCCCCCCAGTATCCCCAGTGCCATTCCAGTCCCTCCCAGCGCCCTCTCAGTCTGTCCCAGTACCCCCCCGTGGCCCCCCCAGTGCAACCCCCCGTCCCTCCCAGCGTCCCCCCCAATCCCCCCTTGTCCCTCCCAGTCTCTCCCAGTGTCCCCCAGTCCCTCCCAGTATCCCCAGTGACCCCCATGGCCTTTTTGGGGAACCCCTGGTGATTTTTGGGGGGGTTATTCCCACTCTGCCCCTCCCCCCCCCGCCTGGTTTTGGGGTGAAACCCAAAGATTTTGGGGCACTGGGGGTGGGGGGACACTGGGGATACTGGGGGGGCTGGGGGGTACATGAACTGGGGGGTACTGGGGGGGTACTGGGGATACTGGGGGGCACTGGGGATACTGGGGGTGACAAAAGGGGGCACTGGGGAAACTGGGGGGGCACTGGGGATACTGGGGGTGACAAAAGGGAGCACTGGGGGTACTGGGGGGGCACTGGGGATACTGGGGGTGACAAAAGGGGGCACTGGGGATACTGGGGGGCACTGGGGATACTGGGGGTGACAAAAGGGAGCACTGAGGGTACTGGGGGGGCACTGGGGATACTGGGGGTGACAAAAGGGGGCACTGGGGGTGACAAAAGGGGGCACTGGGGGTACTGGGGGGGCACTGGGGATACTGGGGGTGACAAAAGGGGGCACTGGGGAAACTGGGGTGGCACTGGGGGTACTGGGGGGGCACTGGGGATACTGGGGGTGACAAAAGGGGGCACTGGGGATACTGGGGGGGCACTGGGGATACTGGGGGTGACAAAAGGGGGCACTGGGGGTACTGGGGGGGCACTGGGGATACTGGGGGGGACAAAAAGGAGCACTGGGGGTACTGGGGGGGCACTGGGGATACTGGGGGTGACAAAAGGGGGCACTGGGGAAACTGGGGGGGCACTGGGGATACTGGGGGGGACAAAAGGGGGCACTGGGGGTACGGGGGGGGGGGCACTGGGGATACTGGGGGTGACCATAGGGGGCCCTGGGGGTGACAAAAGGGGGCACTGGGGGTACTGGGGGGGCACTGGGGATACTGGGGGTGACAAAAGGGGGCACTGGGGGTACTGGGGGGGCACTGGGGATACTGGGGGTGACAAAAGGGGGCACTGGGGAAACTGGGGGGGCCCTGGGGGTGACAAAAGGGGGCACTGGGGGTACTGGGGGGGCACTGGGGATACTGGGGGGGACAAAAAGGAGCACTGGGGGTACTGGGGGGCACTGGGGATACTGGGGGTGACAAAAGGGGGCACTGGGGATAATGGGGGGCACTGGGGATACTGGGGGGCACTGGGGATACTGGGGGTGACAAAAGGGGGCACTGGGGATACTGGGGGGGCACTGGGGATACTGGGGGTGACAAAAGGGGGCACTGGGGATACTGGGGGGCACTGGGGATACTGGGGGTGACAAAAGGGGGCACTGGGGATACTGGGGGGGGCACTGGGGATTCTGGGGGGCACTGGGGATACTGGGGGTGACAAAAGGGGGCACTGGGGGTACTGGGGGGCACTGGGGATTCTGAGGGTGACAAAAGGGGGCACTGGGGATACTGGGGGGGGCACTGGGGATACTGGGGGTGACCATAGGGGGCCCTGGGGGTGACAAAAGGGGGCACTGGGGATACTGGGGGTGACAAAAGGGGGCACTGGGGATAATGGGGGGAACAAAAGGGGGCACTGGGGAAACTGGGGGGGCACTGGGGGTGACAAAAGGGGGCACTGGGGGTACTGGGGGGGCACTGGGGATACTGGGGGTGACAAAGGGGGGCACTGGGGATACTGGAGGGACACTGGGTGGCATGGGGGGGCACTGGGGGTGACAAGGGTGGTCACCGGACATACTGGGGGTGCCAAGGCGGGGGGCACTGGGTATACTGGAGGGACACTGGGTACACACTGGGGATACTGGGGTGCCAAGGGGGGACACTGGGCATACTGGGAGCATACTGGGGGGGCACTGGGGATACTGGGGTGCCAAGGGGAGAGGGCACTAGGCATACTGGGGGAGCACTGGGGGCACACTGGGGTGCCAAGGGGGGGCACTGGGCATACTGGGGGGGCACTGGGGATACTGGGGTGCCAAGGGGGAGTACTGGGGGCACACTGGGGTGCCAAGGGGGGGCACTGGGCATACTGGGGGGGCACTGGGGATACCGGGGTGCCAAGGAGGGGCACTGGGCATACAGGGGGGGCACTGGGGATACTGAGGTGCCAAGGGGGGGCACTGGGGGCACACTGGGGATACTGAAGGGGCACTGGGCATACTGGGGTGCCAAGGGGGCGATACCGGGGTGCCAAGAGGGGGCACTGGGCATACTGGGGGGGCACTGGGGATACCGGGGTGCCAAGAGGGGGCACTGGGCATACTAGGGGGGCACTGGGGATACTGAGGTGCCAAGGGGGGGCACTGGGGGCACACTGGGGACACTGAAGGGGCACTGGGCATACTGGGGTGCCAAGGGGGCGATACCGGGGTGCCAAGAGGGGGCACTGGGCATACTGGGGGGGCACTGGGGATACCGGGGTGCCAAGGGGGGGCACTGAGGGCACAATGGGGATACTGAAGGGGCACTGGGCATACTGGGGTGCCAAGGGGGCGATACCGGGGTGCCAAAAGGGGGCACTGGGCATACTGGGGGGGCACTGGGGATACCGGGTTGCCAAGGGGGGGCACTGAGGGCACAATGGGGATACTGAAGGGGCACTGGGCATACTGGGGTGCCAAGGGGGCGATACCGGGGTGCCAAGGGGGGGCACTGGGCATACTGGGGGGGCACTGGGGATACTGAGGTGCCAAGGGGGGGCACTGAGGGCACACGGGGGACACTGAAGGGGCACTGGGCATACTGGGGTGCCAAGGGGGCGATACCGGGGTGCCAAGAGGGGGCACTGGGCATACTGGGGGGGCACTGGGCATACTGGGGTGCCAAGGGGGGGCACTGGGGGCGCACTGGGGACACTGAAGGGGCACTGGGCATACTGGGGTGCCAAGGGGGCGATACCGGGGTGCCAAGGGGGGTCACTGGGGGCACACCGGGGATACTGGGGTGCCAAGGAGGCGATACCGGGGTGCCAAGGGGGGGCACTGGGCATACTGGGGGGGCACTGGGCATACTGAGGTGCCAAGGGGGGGCACTGAGGGCACACGGGGGACACTGAAGGGGCACTGGGCATACTGGGGTGCCAAGGGGGCGATACCGGGGTGCCAAGGGAGGTCACTGGGGGCACACCGGGGATACTGGGGTGCCAAGGAGGCGATACCGGGGTGCCAAGGGAGGTCACTGGGGGCACACCGGGGATACTGGGGTGCCAAGGGGGCGATACCGGGGTGCCAAGGGAGGTCACTGGGGGCACACCGGGGATACTGGGGTGCCAAGGGGGGGGTCACTGGGGGTCTGGGATGTCGGGATCGGGGCCGAGGCCCCCGCAGGGCTCGGTTCGGCCCCGGGGGGGTGTGGGGAGGGGCGGGGCCGCTCTGCGCATGCGCGCGGGCTCCGGGCCCGCCTCGTCCCCGCCCCCCGGGCCTCCGTCCCGCCCCGCGCATGCGCCGCGCGCGCCGCCGCCCTTTGGCGCCACATCCGGGTCCCCGCGCGGCGCCATCTTGGTGGCGGGTGGAGGAGCCGCGTCCAAGATGGCGGCTCCCAAGAGCCCGTAGTCGCGGCGTCGGGAGGGCCCTTCACGGCCTGTCGGCGAGGCGGCAGCGGCCCCGGGCGAGCGGCGGCGGCGGCGCGGAGCGGCGGGAGGCGGCGGCGAGCGAGCGAGAGGCGCGAGGAGGTGCGGAGCGGGCGGGGAGCCGCGAGCCCGGGGCGCAGTGGCCGCATCCGGGTCCCCCGGCCGCCGCCATCTTGGAGCCGCCGCGGCTTCGCCCCACTCCGCCATCTTGGGGCGCAGCAGGCGCAGCATCCGGGCTCTTCCCGCGCAGCCGGGGACGAGGAGAATGAGTGGGGAGGGGGGCGGCGCCATGTTGTGCCCCCCCAGCCTCCGGCGCTCCCTTTCCCTCCGCGAGGCCCCGAGGCCGCTCCCGGAGGCGGGAAGAGGCGGGGAGGGACGCGGAGGCGGTGGCTCCGCCCGTGAGGGCGAGCGGGAGCCGCCATTTTTGTGAGGGAACATCCGGGTCTTTTCCCCGCCCGCCGCCATCTTGGGTGTCCGGGCGGGTGTTTTTGACGGGGGCGGGGAAGCGGGAAAGGCCGCGACGGCGGCGGCGCGCGTAGCCTTTATTTGCGGGAGGGGCGAGTTTAGAGAGGGAGATGTGGATGTGGATGAGGAAGAAGAGGAGGAAGGCCCAAAACGGCGGCGCCCAAGATGGCGACGCGTTCCGTACAAGGAGGGGGCGTGGGGGGGTGTTGTCTTTGTGCGGGGCCCGAGGGGGCGTGGCCTCCCCGTCCAGTCAAGATGGCGCCCGGGTGGGCGTGGCAGCGCGTGGCCCCGCCCCCCTTCCCCCCTCAGTGCGCGCGCGATCGTCCCGGCGCCGCCGCCTGGGTCCGCGCAAGATGGCGGCTCCCAGGGCGGCGTGAGCGTCGCCTTCGCCCGCGGCCCCCGCGGCCCCCGCAGCCCCCGGGGCGGTAGCAGCGAGCGGAGACAGCGCTGACCGAGCCGGCGAGGCCCCCGGGAGCGGTGCGGGACGGGCCCGGGGCGGCGGCGGCGCCCGAAGGGGAGGGAGGAGGGGGCCGCCATTTTGCGGGCGGGCAGCGGCGACAAGATGGCGGCGGCGGAGTTGGGGGGGGGGCGGCAATTAGTGTGGGGGGGGGGTAATTGGGGAGATGGGAGGGGGGTGGCGGGGAAGCGGTGTGTGTGGGGAATTAGCGAGGCGGGGGAGTGGGAACGGGGGGTAATTAGTGGGGTGAGGGTAATTGGGGTGTTGGAAAAGGGGGGTGGGGTAATTAGGGGGCCGGGGGGCCGGGAAAGGGGGGCAATTAGTGGGATGGGGGTATAGGAAACAGTGAGGTAATTAGCGGGTGCGGGTCATTGGGGGAGTGGGGGTAGGAAACGGGGGTAATTAGCGGGGTGGGGGTAATTGGGGTGTTGGAAAAGGGGGTGGGGTAATTAGAGGGGCTGGGGGGGCTGGGAAATGGGGGTAATTAGTGGGATGGTGGTATAGGAAACAGGGTAATTAGTGGGTGCGAGTAATTGGGGGACTGCGGGTGGGAAACGGGAGTAATTAGCGGGGTAGGGGGTAATTAGAGTGTCGGGGGCGGGAAAGGGGGGTAATTAGTAGGGTGGGGGGTAATTGGGCGTCTGGGGGTAGGAAACGGGGGGTAATTAACGGGATGGGGGTAATTGGGGTATTGGGAAAGGGGGGTTGAGGTAATTAGGGGGGCGGGAAAGGGGGGGAGAGAAAGAGGTAATTAGCGGGATGGGGGTAATTGAGGTCTTGGAAAAGCATGTTGGGGTAATTAGTGGGGTGGGGGTAATTGGGGTTTTAGAAAAGGGGGTGGGAAAGGGGGGTAATTAGCAGGGAAAATGGAGGTGGGGCAATTAGTGGGGCCGGGGGGCAGGAAAGGGGAGTAATTAGCAGGGTGGGGGTAATTGAGGTTTTGGAAAAGGGGAGGTGGGGTAATTAGTGGTGCGAGGGGGGGGCAGCAAAGTGGGGTAGTTAACAGGGTGGGGTTAATTGGAGTTTTGGAAAAGGAGGGGTAATTAGTGGGGCTGGGGGGGTGTGGGAAAGGGGAGTAATTAGTGGGGTGGGGGTAACTGGGGGTCGGAAATGGGGGGTAATTAGTGGGGTGGGGGTAATTGGGGTTTTTGATAAGGGGTGTGGGGTGGTTAGTGGGGTTGGGAAAGGCGGGTAATTAGTGGGGTGGGGGTAATTAATGGTGTGGGGGGTGGGAAATGGGGGATAATTAGTGGGGTGAGAGTAATTGGGATCTTGGAAAAGGAGGTGGGGGTAAACTGTGGGGTCAAGGGAGAGAGAAAGGGGTAATTAGTGAAGTGAGGGGTAATTGGGGGCCTGAGGTGGGGAAACAGGGGTAATTAGTGGGATGGGGGGTAATTAGTGGGGTCAGGGGATAGGGAAGAGGGGAGTGAAAGGGGTAATTAATGAGGTGATGGTAATTAGGGACTTGGAAAAGGGGTTGGGGTAGTTAGTGGGGTGGAGGGAAGGGGGTAGGGAAAGAGGTAATTAGTGGGATGGGGAGTAATTAGGGGTCTGGAAAAGAGGGTTTGGAGTAATTAGTGGGGTTGAGAGGTAAGAAAGAGGGAGAGAAAGGGGCAATTAGTGGGATGGGGTGTAATTGGGGGCTGGGGGTAGGAAATGGGGTAATTAGGATTTGGGGATAATTGGAGTCTTGGGATAGGGGGGTGGGGTAATTAGTGGGGTCTGAAGGGTAGAAGGGGGGAGAAAGGGGTAATTAGTGGGGTAGGGGTAATTGGGGGCCTGGGGGGGAAGAAATAGGGGTAGGAAAGGGGGAGTAATTAGCGGGGTGAGGGTAATTGGGGTCTTGGAAAAGGGGGCTGGGGGTAATTAGCGCGGCAGGGGGGTGGAAGGGGTAGGGAAAAGGGTAATTAGTGGGATTGGGGGTAATTAAGGTCCTGGAAGAGCAGGGAAGGGGGGGTTGAGAGGATGCCCCCCCTCCCAGTGATGGTGGGAAGGGGTGTTAATTAGTGGTGTAAGTAATTAAGACTGGGGGCAGCTGCGCCCTCTTGCGGTGAGCCGTATTGTTGCAAGGTAATTAGTTTCTCGGGGTAATTACATAGATTGCTGTTAGCTGGCCTGTTAATTACTATAGATGAGAGTAAATGGGGGGGTGCAATTGCAGCCCCCCCCCCCCCCCCCCGAGGTAATTAGCAGGGCTAATTAGCCGAGTTGGGGTAATTGAAGTCGAGGTAGGAGGCAGTTGTATAGTGGTAATTAGTTGCTTTGGGTTAATTAAACGCTGCAGAAATAATTGCATAGAGGAGGGTAGGCACAATTGTGCCCCCTAGAGCTAATGAGGTGTGTGCTAATTAGCTGAGGTGGGGTAATTAGCTGAGTTGGGGTGACTGCAATAGAGAAGGGGCAGTAGTGCGGCCGGAGAGATTAATTGCAAGGTGGAGGATCGTAATTAGAGTAATTAAGGAGCTGGGGCGGCAAGTGCGCCCCCTGGCGTTAACTGCCTGGCTGGGTAATTAACTGCTTTGCACTAATTAGGTTGGGGGGGTGGCGAGTCCTCCTCATGGGGGCAGTCGGCTGGGAGGGGGCTGATTAGGGGGGGTAATTAAACACAGCGGGGTAATTAAGGGGAATTAATTAGTTTGGAGGGGGGACACAACCCAAGGCCCAGTTTTGGGGTTCAAACCTGCGTTTTTGAATGATTTGGGGGCTCGGCCCCTCCGATTTTTGGCCCCCGAACCCCACATTTTTGGCCCCGGATCCCCCATTTTTGCCCCCCGCTCCCCCATTTTTCGCCCCGGATCCCCCATTTTTGCCCCTCGCTCCCCCATTTTGAGCCCCAGATCCCCCACTTTTAGTCCTCGACGCCTCCATTTTTGGCCCCGGGTCCCCCATTTTTGCCCCTCGCTCCCCCATTTTTGGCCCCGGATCCCCCATTTTTGCCCCCCGCTCCCCCATTTTTAGCCCCGGATCCCGCACTTTTAGTCCTCGACGCCTCCATTTTCGGCCCTGGATCCCCCATTTCGGCCCCTGCTCCCCCATTTTTAGCCCCAGATCCCCCACTTTTTGTCCTCGATGCCTCCATTTTTGGCCCCGGATCCCCCATTTTTAGCCCCAGATCCCCCACTTTTAGTCCTCGACGCCTCCATTTTTGGCCCCGGATCCCCCATTTTTGCCCCTCGCTCCCCCATTTTTAGCTCCAGATCCCCCACTTTTAGTCCTCGACGCCTCCATTTTTAGCCCTGGATCCCCCATTTTTGCCCCCCGCTCCCCCATTTTTAGCTCCAGATCCCCCACTTTTAGTCCTCGACGCCTCCATTTTCGGCCCCGGATCCCCCATTTTTGCCCCCCGCTCCCTCATTTTTAGCCCCAGATCCCCCACTTTTAGTCCTCGACGCCTCCATTTTTAGCCCTGGATCCCCCATTTTTGCCCCCCACTATCCCGTTTTTAGCCCCGGGTCCCCCATTTTGGCCCCGGATCCCCCATTTTTGACCCCCGCTCCCCCATTTTGAGCCCCAGATCCCCCACTTTTAGTCCTCGACGCCTCCATTTTCGGCCCCGGGTCCCCCATTTTTGCCCCTCACTCCCCCATTTTTGGCCCCGGATCCCCCATTTTTGCCCCCCGCTCCCCCATTTTTAGCCCCGGATCCCGCACTTTTAGTCCTCGACGCCTCCATTTTCGGCCCTGGATCCCCCATTTCGGCCCCTGCTCCCCCATTTTTAGCCCCAGATCCCCCACTTTTTGTCCTCGATGCCTCCATTTTTGGCCCCGGATCCCCCATTTTTAGCCCCAGATCCCCCACTTTTAGTCCTCGACGCCTCCATTTTTGGCCCCGGATCCCCCATTTTTGCCCCCCGCTCCCCCATTTTTAGCCCCAGATCCCCCACTTTTAGTCCTCGACGCCTCCATTTTTGGCCCCGGATCCCCCATTTTTTGCCCCTCGCTCCCCCATTTTTAGCTCCAGATCCCCCACTTTTAGTCCTCGACGCCTCCATTTTTAGCCCTGGATCCCCCATTTTTGCCCCCCGCTCCCCCATTTTTAGCTCCAGATCCCCCACTTTTAGTCCTCGACGCCTCCATTTTCGGCCCCGGATCCCCCATTTTTGCCCCCCGCTCCCTCATTTTTAGCCCCAGATCCCCCACTTTTAGTCCTCGACGCCTCCATTTTTAGCCCTGGATCCCCCATTTTTGCCCCCCACTATCCCGTTTTTAGCCCCGGGTCCCCCATTTTGGCCCCGGATCCCCCATTTTTGACCCCCGCTCCCCCATTTTGAGCCCCAGATCCCCCACTTTTAGTCCTCGACGCCTCCATTTTCGGCCCCGGATCCCCCATTTTTGCCCCTCGCTTTCCCGTTTTTAGCCCCAGATCCCCCACTTTTAGTCCTCGACGCCTCCATTTTTAGCCCCGATCCCCCATTTTTGCCCCCCGCTCCCCCATTTTTAGCCCCAGATCCCCCACTTTTAGTCCTCGACGCCTCCATTTTTGGCCCTGGATCCCCCATTTTTGCCCCCTGCTCCCCCATTTTTAGCTCCAGATCCCCCACTTTTAGTCCTCGACGCCTCCATTTTTAGCCCTGGATCCCCCATTTTTGCCCCCCGCTTTCCCGTTTTTAGCCCCGGGTCCCCCATTTTGGCCCCGGATCCCCCATTTTTGACCCCCGCTCCCCCATTTTGAGCCCCAGATCCCCCACTTTTAGTCCTCGACGCCTCCATTTTTGGCCCTGGATCCCCCATTTTTGCCCCCTGCTCCCCCATTTTTAGCTCCAGATCCCCCACTTTTAGTCCTTGACGCCTCCATTTTTAGCCCTGGATCCCCCATTTTTGCCCCCCACTATCCCGTTTTTAGCCCCGGGTCCCCCATTTTGGCCCCGGATCCCCCATTTTTGCCCCCCGCTCTCCCATTTTTAGCCCCAGATCCCCCACTTTTAGTCCTCGACGCCTCCATTTTCGGCCCCGGATCCCCCATTTTTGCCCCTCGCTCCCCCATTTTTAGCCCCAGATCCCCCACTTTTAGTCCTCGGCGCCTCCATTTTTGGCCCCAGATCCCCCATTTTTGCCCCTCGCTTTCCCGTTTTCACCCCCAGATCCCCTGTTTTTGGCCCTCCATCCCCTGTTTTTTTGGGGTTCCAGCCCTCTTGTCTGCTTGCAGGTCTCGTGGAGCGGATGGCGTCGCCGGGGGGGGGCTCTCCCCCGGCCCCCCCGGCCCCCGCGGCGCTGCAGCCGCGCTGGAAGCGGGTGGTGGGCTGGTCGGGCCCCGTGCCGCGCCCGCGCCACGGCCACCGCGCCGTCGCCATCAAGGAGCTCATCGTCGTCTTCGGCGGCGGCAACGAGGGCATCGTCGACGAGCTCCACGTCTACAACACGGGTACCCGGGGGGGCTTTTGGGGGTCGCGGTGGGCCAGAAGGGGGAATGGAGGGGTCCATGGGGCACCCAGAGGGGCTTTTGGGGGCCTGGGGGGGCCAGAAGGGGCTTTTGGGGGTCAGGGTGGGCCAGAAGGGGGAATGGAGGGGTCCATGGGGCACCCAGAGGGGCTTTTGGGGGCCTGGGGGGGGCCAGAAGGGGCTTTTGGGGGTCGCGGTGGGCCAGAAGGGGGAATGGAGGGGTCCATGGGGCACCCAGAGGGGCTTTTGGGGGCCTGGGGGGGCCAGAAGGGGCTTTTGGGGGTCAGGGTGGGCCAGAAGGGGGAATGGAGGGGTCCATGGGGCACCCAGAGGGTCTTTTGGGGGCCTGGGGGGGGCCAGAAGGGGCTTTTGGGGGTCAGGGTGGGCCAGAAGGGGGAATGGAGGGGTCCATGGGGCATCCAGAGGGGCTTTTGGGGGCCTGGGGGGGGGCCAGAAGGGGCTTTTGGGGGCCTGGGGGGGCCAGAAGGGGGAATGGAGGGGTCCATGGGGCACCCAGAGGGGCTTTTGGGGGCCTGGGGGGGCCAGAAGGGGCTTTTGGGGGTCAGGGTGGGCCAGAAGGGGGAATGGAGGGGTCCATGGGGCATCCAGAGGGGCTTTTGGGGGCCTGGGGGGGGGCCAGAAGGGGCTTTTGGGGGTCGCGGTGGGCCAGAAGGGGGAATGGAGGGGTCCATGGGGCACCCAGAGGGGCTTTTGGGGGCCTGGGGGGGCCAGAAGGGGCTTTTGGGGGTCAGGGTGGGCCAGAAGGGGGAATGGAGGGGTCCATGGGGCATCCAGAGGGGCTTTTGGGGGCCTGGGGGGGGGCCAGAAGGGGCTTTTGGGGGTCGCGGTGGGCCAGAAGGGGGAATTGAGGGGTCCATGGGGCACCCAGAGGGGCTTCTGGGGGCCTGGGGGGGCCAGAAGGGGCTTTTGGGGGTCAGGGTGGGCCAGAAGGGGGAATGGAGGGGTCCATGGGGCACCCAGAGGGGCTTTTGGGGGCCTGAGGGGGCCAGAAGGGGCTTTTGGGGGTCGCGGTGGGCCAGAAGGGGGAATGGAGGGGTCCATGGGGCACCCAGAGGGGCTTTTGGGGGCCTGGGGGGGCCAGAAGGGGCTTTTGGGGGTCGCGGTGGGCCAGAAGGGGGAATGGAGGGGTCCATGGGGCACCCAGAGGGGCTTTTGGGGGCCTGGGGGGGGTCAGAAGGGGCTTTTGGGGGTCAGGGTGGGCCAGAAGGGGGAATGGAGGAGTCCATGGGGCACCCAGAGGGGCTTCTGGGGGCCTGGGGGGGGCCAGAAGGGGCTTTTGGGGGTCAGGGTGGGCCAGAAGGGGGAATGGAGGGGTCCATGGGGCACCCAGAGGGGCTTCTGGGGGCCTGGGGGGAGCCAGAAGGGGCTTTTGGGGGTCAGGGTGGGCCAGAAGGGGGAATGGAGGGGTCCATGGGGCACCCAGAGGGGCTTTTGGGGGCCTGGGGGGGGCCAGAAGGGGCTTTTGGGGGTCGCGGTGGGCCAGAAGGGGGAATGGAGGGGTCCATGGGGCATCCAGAGGGGCTTTTGGGGGCCTGGGGGGGGCCAGAAGGGGGAATAGAGGGGCCCATGGGGCATCCAGAGGGGCTTTTGGGGGCCTGGGGGGGGCCAGAAGGGGCTTTTGGGGCCTGGGGGGGGTCAGAAGGGGCTTTTGGGAGCCTGGGGGGGGCAGAAGGGGCTTTTAGGGGCCTGGGTGGGGGCCAGAAGGGGGAATTGAGGGGTCCATGGGGCATCCAGAGGGGCTTTTAGGGGCCTGGGTGGGGGCCAGAAGGGGGAATTGAGGGGTCCATGGGGCATCCAGAGGGGCTTTTAGGGGCCTGGGTGGGGGCCAGAAGGGGGAATTGAGGGGTCCATGGGGCATCCAGAGGGGCTTTTGGGGGCCTCGGGGGGGCCAGAAGGGGCTTTTGGGGGTCGCGGTGGGCCAGAAGGGGGAATGGAGGGGTCCATGGGTCATCCAGAGGGGCTTTTGGGGGCCTGTGGAGGGCCAGAAGGGGCTTTTGGGAGCCTAGAGGGGGCCAGAAGGGGCTTTTAGGGGCCGGGGGGGCAGAAGGGGGAATTGAGGGGTCCATGGGTCATCCAGAGGGGCTTTTGGGGGCCAAATGGGGGGGCCAGAAGGGGCTTTTGGGGAGTGGGGGGGGCAGAAGGGGCTTTTGGGGGGGCAGAAGGGCTTTTAGGGGTCGAGGGGGTGTCCAGGAGGGCTTTTGGGGGTCGGTGGAAGGGGCAAGAGGGGCTTTTGGGGAGTGGGGGGGTGTCCAGAGGGGATTTGAGAGTTGAGGGAGGGGCCACATGGGGCTTTTGGGGGGCGGAGGTCAGTAGAAGGGGGGTTGGTGGGGTGTCCAGAGGAGCTTTTGGGGGGCGGAGGGTATTCTAGAGGGGCTTTTGGGGATAGGGGGGTGTCCAGAAGGGGCTTTTGGGGTCTAGGGGGTTGGGGTGTCTCTGCTGGGGGATCTTGGGGGGCTCTGGAAGGGCTTTTGGGGATCTGGGGGGGCCAGAAGGGGTGTTGGGGGTCCCAGAGGGTGTCCCGAAGGGGTTTTTGAGGGGCTGGGGGACATCCAGAGGGGCTTTTGGGGGTCAGGGGGGCATCCAGAGGGGCTTTTAGGGGGTGGGGAGGAGGCCAAAAGGCGTGTTGGGGGGCGTGGGGGGGCCAGAAAGGGCTTTTGGGGCTCGACGGGGTGTCCAGAGGGGCTTTTGTGGTCTGGGGTGGGGGGCAGAAGGGATTTTGGGGGGGCCTAAGAGGTGTCCCGAGGGTCTTTTGGGGAGCATGGGGTGTCCAGAGGAGTTTTTGGGGAGTGGGGGGGGCCCTGAGGGTGCTTTTGGGGTCTGAGGGGGGGGTGTCCCCATTGGGGGTGTTTTGGAGGTCTGGGGGTCGGGCCCAGAGGGGGCTCTTGGGGATCTTCGGGGGGCCCAGGAGGGGCTTTTGGAGTTTGAGGGGTTTGGGGTGGGAGTGGGGGGTGTTGTTTCAGACAAGGGGAGGCCCAGAGGGGGGGTGCAGCCCCCCCACCCCAGTTTTGACCCTCCGCGTCCCCCCCAGCCACCAACCAGTGGTTCATCCCGGCGGTGCGGGGCGACATCCCCCCCGGCTGCGCCGCCTACGGCTTCGTGTGCGACGGGACCCGCCTGCTGGTGTTCGGGGGCATGGTGGAGTACGGCAAGTACAGCAACGACCTCTACGAGCTGCAGGTACGGGGGCTGCAGGCAACGGGAGGGGCCGGGGGGCAAGAGCGGGGGGGTAAGGGCAAGGGGAGGGGCCTGGGGGCAAGAGCGGGGGGGCTAAAGGCAAGGGGAGGGGCCTGGGGGCAAGAGCGGGGGGGTAAGGGCAAGGGGAGGGGCCTGGGGGCAAGAGCGGGGGGGGCTGTGGGCAAGGGGAGGGGGGCTAAGGGCAAGGGGAGGGGCCTGGGGGCAAGAGCGGGGGGCTAAGGGCAAGGGGAGGGGCCTGGGGGCAAGAGCGGGGGGGCTAAGGGCAAGGGGAGGGGCCTGGGGGCAAGAGCGGGGGGGCTAAGGGCAAGGGGAGGGGCCTGGGGGCAAGAGGAGGGGGGCTGCGGGCAAGGGGAGGGGCCGGGGGGCAAGAGGAGGGGGGCTGCGGGCAAGGGGAGGGGCCGGGGGGCAAGAGCGGGGGGGTAAGGGCAAGGGGGTGGCTGGGGGGCAAGAGCGGGGGGTAAGGGCAAGGGGAGGGGCCGGGGGGCAAGAGCGGGGGGCTAAGGGCAAGGGGAGGGGCCGGGGGGCAAGAGCGGGGGGCTAAGGGCAAGGGGAGGGGCTGGGGGGCAAGAGCGGGGGGTAAGGGCAAGGGGAGGGGCCTGGGGGCAAGAGCGGGGGGGGCTGTGGGCAAGGGGAGGGGGGCTAAGGGCAAGGGGAGGGGCCTGGGGGCAAGAGCGGGGGGGCTAAAGGCAAGGGGAGGGGCCTGGGGGCAAGAGCGGGGGGGTAAGGGCAAGGGGAGGGGCCTGGGGGCAAGAGCGGGGGGGCTAAGGGCAAGGGGAGGGGCCTGGGGGCAAGAGGAGGGGGGCTGCGGGCAAGGGGAGGGGCCGGGGGGCAAGAGGAGGGGGGCTGCGGGCAAGGGGAGGGGCCGGGGGGCAAGAGCGGGGGGGTAAGGGCAAGGGGGTGGCTGGGGGGCAAGAGCGGGGGGTAAGGGCAAGGGGAGGGGCCGGGGGGCAAGAGCGGGGGGCTGCGGGCAAGGGGAGGGGCTGGGGGGCAAGAGCGGGGGGCTAAGGGCAAGGGGAGGGGCCGGGGGGCAAGAGCGGGGGGCTAAGGGCAAGGGGAGGGGCTGGGGGGCAAGAGCGGGGGGTAAGGGCAAGGGGAGGGGCCGGGGGGCAAGAGCGGGGGGGTAAGGGCAAGGGGAGGGGCCGGGGGGCAAGAGCGGGGGGCTAAGGGCAAGGGGAGGGGCCGGGGGGCAAGAACGGGGTTTGGGGGGCAGGATGAGGTTCTGGGGGGCAATAGCAACATCTGGGGTCAGGCTGGGGGGGTCCCCGTTTCTGTGTTACCCCCGGGAGAGCTGGTGGGAGGGGGAGCGCCTCAAGGCTGGGGGGCAGGCTGGGGGGTTGGGGGGCAGGTTGGGGGGTTGGGGGGCAGGTTGGGGGATGGGGGGCAGGTTGGGGGATGGGGGGCAGGTTGGGGGGCAGGCTGGGGGGTTGGGGATCAGGCTGAGGGATGGGGGGCAGGTTGGGGGTCAGGCTGGGGGATTGGGGTTCAGGCTGAGGGATGGGGGGCAGGTTGGGGATCAGGCTGGGGGATTGGGGTTCAGGCTGAGGGATGGGGGGCAGGTTGGGGGTTCAGGCTGAGGGGTTGGGGGGGCAGGTTGGGGGTCAGGCTGGGGGGTTGGGGGTCAGGCTGAGGGCTTGGGGGGCAGGCTGGGGGTCAGGCTGGGGGATTGGGGTTCAGACTGGGGGCTTGGGGGGCAGGTTGGGGTTCAGGCTGGGGGGCTGGGGTTCAGGCTGGGGGATTGGGGTTCAGGCTGAGGGGTTGGGGGGCAGGCTGGGGGATTGGGGTTCAGGCTGGGGGCTTGGGGGGCAGGCTGGGGGTCAGGCTGGGGGCTTGGGGGGCAGGCTGAGGGGCAGGCTGGGGGATTGGGGTTCAGGCTGGGGGGTTGGGGTTCAGGCTGGGGGGTCCCCATCGCGGCGTCCCCCCCAGGCGAGCCGGTGGGAGTGGAAGCGCCTCAAGGCCAAGACCCCCAAGAACGGGCCCCCGCCCTGCCCCCGCCTGGGCCACAGCTTCTCCCTGGTGGGCAACAAGTGCTACCTCTTCGGGGGGCTGGCGAACGACAGTGAGGACCCCAAGAACAACATCCCCCGGTACGGGGGGCCGGGGGGGGGACCCACGGCGAGATCTGGGGGGCTGGGGGGCTCTGGGGACGACCCATGGCGAGATTTGGGGGGCCGGGGGGCTCTGGGGACGACCCACAGCAAGATCTGGGGGGCTCTGGGGACGACCCACGGTGAGATTTGGGGGGCTGGGAGCTCTGGGGCGACCCACGGTGAGATTTGGGGGGCTGGGAGCTCTGGGGGCAACCCACGGTGAGATTTGGGGGG
This sequence comes from Clamator glandarius, assembly GCA_033459285.1. Taxonomy (NCBI): domain Eukaryota; kingdom Metazoa; phylum Chordata; class Aves; order Cuculiformes; family Cuculidae; genus Clamator; species Clamator glandarius. The sequence goes on from JAUNZM010003168.1 coordinate 36,802, forward strand.
CTGGGGAGCTCTGGGGGCGACCCACGGTGAGATTTGGGGGGCTGGGGAGCTCTGGGGGTGACCCACGGTGAGATTTGGGGGGCTGGGAGCTCTGGGGGCGACCCACGGTGAGATTTGGGGGGCTGGGGAGCTCTGAGGGAGACGCACGGCAAGATTTGGGGGGCTGGGGGGTTCTGGGGGCGACCCACGGCAAGATTTGGGGAGCTCTAGGGGAGACCCACGGCAAGATTTGGGGGGCTGGGAGGCTCTGGGGGCGACACACGGCAAGTTTTGGGGGGCTGAGAGTCACCCACAGTGAGTTTTGGGGGGCTGAGAGTCACCCACAGTGAGTTTGGGGGGTCTCCCAGTGCTCCCAGTTCGTTTGTGGGGGCTCCCGGATAGTTGGGGGGTGTTCCCAGTGCTCCCAATTGGTTTGGGGGGGCTTCCAGTTAGTTTGAGGGGGTTCCCAGTGCTCCCAGTTGGTTTTGGGAGGCTCCCAGTTGGTTTTGGGGGGCTCCCAGTTGGTTTTGGGGGGTTCCCAGTGCTCCCAGTTAGTTTGGGGGGGGAGTTCCCAGTGCTCCCAGTTGGTTTTGGGGGGCTCCCAGTTGGTTTTGGGGGGTTCCCAGTTGGTTTTGGGGGGTTCCCAGTGCTCCCAGTTAGTTTGGGGGGGGAGTTCCCAGTGCTCCCAGTTGGTTTTGGGGGGCTCCCAGTTGGTTTTGGGGGGCTCCCAGTTGGTATTGGGGGGTTCCCAGTGCTCCCAGTTAGTTTGGGGGGGGGAGTTCCCAGTGCTCCCAGTGGGTTTTTGGAGGCTCCCAGTTGGTTTTGGGGGGCTCCCAGTTGGTTTTGGGGGGTTCCCAGTGCTCCCAGTTAGTTTGGGGGGGGAGTTCCCAGTGCTCCCAGTTGGTTTTGGGGGGCTCCCAGTTGGTTTTGGGGGGCTCCCAGTTGGTTTTGGGGGGCTCCCAGTGCTCCCAGTTGGGTTTTATGGACTTCCAGTGCTCCCAGTTGGTTTTGAGGGGCTCCCAGTTGGTGTTGGGGGGCTCCCAGTGCTCCCAGTTGGTGGGGGGGGGCTCCCAGTTAGTTTGGGGGGGCTCCCAGTTAGGATTACAGGCTCCCAGTGCTCCCAGTTGCTCTGGGGGGGCTCCCAGTGACCCTTACTGGTTTAGGGGGTCCTCTAATTCTCGGGGTGCTCCTCCAGGTACCTCAGTGACCTGTATGTGTTGGAGCTGTAGGGGGCTCCCAGTTGGGTTTTATGGGTTCCCAGTGCTCCCAGTTGGTTTGGGGGGGCTCCCAGTGACCCCTCTGGTTTAGGGGGGTCCCTTACTTTTTGGGGTACCCCCCAGGTTCCTCAAAGACCTGTACGTGCTGGAGGGGTAGGGGGCTCCCAGTTGGGTTTAGGGGGCTCCCAGTTGGGTTTTATAGGCTCCCAGTGCTCCCAGTTGATTTGGGGGGGCTCCCAGTGACCCCTCTGGTTTAGGGGGGTCCCTTTTTGGGGTACCCCCTCCAGGTTCCTCAAAGATCTGTATGTGCTGGAGCTGTAGGGGGCTCCCAGTTGGATTTAGGGGGCTCCCAGTTGGGTTTAGGGGCCTCCCAGTGCTCCCAGTTGGGTTTTATGGGTTCCTAATGCTCCCAGTTGGTTTGGGGGGGCTCCCAGTGACCCCTCTGGTTTAGGGGGGTCCCTTACTTTTTGGGGTACCCCCTCCAGGTTCCTCAAAGACCTGTATGTGCTGGAGGGGTAGGGGGCTCCCAGTTGGGTTTAGGGGGCTCCCAGTTGGGTTTAGGGGGCTCCCAGTTGGGTTTAGGGGCTCCCAGTGCTCCCAGTTGGGTTTTATGGGTTCCTAATGCTCGCAGTTGATTTGGGGGGGCTCCCAGTGACCCCTCTGGTTTAGGGGGGTCCCTTACTTTTTGGGGTACCCCCCAGGTTCCTCAAAGACCTGTATGTGCTGGTGCTGTAGGGGGCTCCCAGTTGGGTTTAGGGGGCTCCCAGTTGGGTTTAGGGGGCTCCCAGTTGGGTTTAGGGGGCTCCCAGTGCTCCCAGTTGGGTTTTATGGGCTCCCAGTTGGTTTGGGGGGGCTCCCAGTGACCCCTCTGGTTTAGGGGGGTCCCTTACTTTTTGGGGTACCCCCTAGGTTCCTCAAAGATCTGTATGTGCTGGAGCTATAGGGGGCTCCCAGTTGGATTTAGGGGGCTCCCAGTTGGGTTTAGGGGCCTCCCAGTGCTCCCAGTTGGGTTTCATGGGTTCCTAATGCTCCCAGTTGGTTTGGGGGGGCTCCCAGTGACCCCTCTGGTTTAGGGGGGTCCCTTACTTTTTGGGGTACCCCCCTCCGGTTCCTCAAAGATCTGTATGTGCTGGAGCTGTAGGGGGCTCCCAGTTGGATTTAGGGGGCTCCCAGTTGGGTTTAGGGGCTCCCAGTGCTCCCAGTTGGGTTTTATGGGTTCCTAATGCTCCCAGTTGGTTTGGGGGGGCTCCCAGTGACCCCTCTGGTTTAGGGGGGTCCCTTACTTTTTGGGGTACCCCCTAGGTTCCTCAAAGATCTGTATGTGCTGGAGCTGTAGGGGGCTCCCAGTTGGATTTAGGGGGCTCCCAGTTGGGTTTAGGGGCTCCCAGTGCTCCCAGTTCTGTTTTATGGGTTCCTAATGCTCCCAGTTGGTTTGGGGGGGCTCCCAGTGACCCCTCTGGTTTAGGGGGGTCCCTTACTTTTTGGGGTACCCCCCTCCGGTTCCTCAAAGACCTGTATGTGCTGGAGGAGTAGGGGGCTCCTAGTCGGGTTTAGGGGGCTCCCAGTTGGGTTTATGGGCTCCCAGTTGGTTTGGGGGGGCTCCCAGTGACCCCTCTGGTTTGGAGGGGGTCCCTTACTTTTTGGGGTACCCCCCCAGGTTCCTCAAAGATCTGTATGTGCTGGAGCTGTTGGGGGCTCCCAGTTGGGTTTAGGGGGCTCCCAGTTGCGTTTATGGGCTCCCAGTGCTCCCAGTTGGGTTTTATGGGCTCCCAGTTGGTTTGGGGGGGCTCCCAGTGACCCCTCTGGTTTAGGGGGGTCCCTTACTTTTTGAGGTACCCCCCTCTGGTTCCTCAAAGATCTGTACGTGCTGGAGTTGTAGGGAGCTCCCAGTTGGATTTAGGGGGCTCCCAGTTGGGTTTTATGGGCTCCCAGTGCTCCCAGTTGGATTTAGGGGGCTCCCAGTGCTCCCAGTTGGTTTGGGGGGGCTCCCAGTGACCCTTACTGGTTTAGGGGGTTCCATATTTTTCGGGGTGCTCTTCCAGATTTTCAATGATCTGTATGTGCTGGAGTTGTAGGGAGCTCCCAGTTGAGTTTAGGGGGCTCCCAGTGCTCCCAGTTGGATTTAGGGGGCTCCCAGTGCTCCCAATTGGTTTGGGGGGACTCCCAGTGACCCTTACTGGTTTAGGGGGTTCCATATTTTTTGGGGTGCTCTTCCAGGTTTTCAATGACCTGTATGTGCTGGAGCTGTAGGGAGCTCCCAGTTGGGTTTTGTGGGCTCCCGGTTGGGTTTTATGGGGCTCCCAGTGCTCCCAGTTGGTTTGGGGGGGCTCCCAGTGACTCTTACTGGTTTAGGGGGTTCCATATTTTTCGGGGTGCTCTTCCAGATTTTCAATGACCTGTACGTGCTGGAGCTGTAGGGAGCTCCCAGTTGAGTTTAGGGGGCTCCCAGTGCTCCCAGTTGGATTTAGGGGGCTCCCAGTGCTCCCAGTTGGTTTGGGGGGGCTCCCAGTGACCCTTACTGGTTTAGGGGGTTCCATATTTTTTGGGGTGCTCTTCCAGGTTTTCAATGACCTGTATGTGCTGGAGCTGTAGGGAGCTCCCAGTTGGGTTTTGTGGGCTCCCGGTTGGGTTTTATGGGGCTCCCAGTGCTCCCAGTTGGTTTGGGGGGGCTCCCAGTGACTCTTACTGGTTTAGGGGGTTCCATATTTTTCGGGGTGCTCTTCCAGATTTTCAATGACCTGTACGTGCTGGAGCTGTAGGGAGCTCCCAGTTGAGTTTAGGGGGCTCCCAGTGCTCCCAGTTGGATTTAGGGGGCTCCCAGTGCTCCCAGTTGGTTTGGGGGGGCTCCCAGTGACCCTTACTGGTTTAGGGGGTTCCATATTTTTCGGGGTGCTCTTCCAGGTTTTCAATGACCTGTACGTGCTGGAGTTGTAGGGAGCTCCCAGTTGGGTTTTGTGGGCTCCCGGTTGGGTTTTATGGGGCTCCCAGTGCTCCCAGTTGGTTTGGGGGGGCTCCCAGTGACTCTTACTGGTTTAGGGGGTTCCATATTTTTCGGGGTGCTCTTCCAGGTTTTCAATGATCTGTACGTGCTGGAGTTGTAGGGAGCTCCCAGTTGAGTTTAGGGGGCTCCCAGTGCTCCCAGTTGGATTTAGGGGGCTCCCAGTGCTCCCAGTTGGTTTGGGGGGGCTCCCAGTGACCCTTACTGGTTTAGGGGGTTCCATATTTTTCGGGGTGCTCTTCCAGATTTTCAATGATCTGTACGTGCTGGAGTTGTAGGGAGCTCCCAGTTGAGTTTAGGGGGCTCCCAGTGCTCCCAGTTGGTTTGGGGGGGCTCCCAGTGACCCTTACTGGTTTAGGGGGTTCCATATTTTTCGGGGTGCTCTTCCAGGTTTTCAATGACCTGTATGTGCTGGAGTTGTAGGGAGCTCCCAGTTGGGTTTTGTGGGCTCCCGGTTGGGTTTTCTGGGCTCCCAGTGCTCCCAGTTGTTTTGGGGGGGGGGGTTCCCCTAATTCTCGGGGTGCCCCCCCAGGTACCTGAACGACCTGTACGTGCTGGAGCTGCGTGCGGGCGCGGGGGTGGTGGCCTGGGACATCCCCATCACGTACGGGGTGCTCCCCCCGCCCCGCGAGTCCCACACGGCCGTCGTCTACACCGAGCGCGACTCCCGCAAGTCCAAGCTCGTTATCTACGGCGGGATGAGCGGCTGCCGCCTCGGAGACCTCTGGACCCTCGACATCGGTACTGGGGGGGGGGGGGAGCGGAACGGGACTTTGGGGGGGGTCCTGGGGGGCTCGGGGGAGCTTCTGATGGAGTTTGAGGAAGTTCGGATGAAGTTTATGGGTTCCTGATGGAATTTGAGGAGGTTCCGATGGAGTTTGGGGTCTCCTGGGGGGCTTTGGAGAGGTTCTGATGGAATTTGAAGAGGTTCTGATGGAGTTTGGGGTCTCCTGGGGGGCTTTGGAGAGGTTCTGATAGAATTTGAGGAGGTTCCGTTGGAGTTTGGGCCTCCTGGGAGGCTTTGGGGAGGTTCTGATGGAGTTTGAGGAGGTTCTGATGGAGTTTGTGGGTTCCTTGGGGGACTTTGGGGAGGTTCTTAGGGAATTTGAGGAGGTTCTGATGGAGTTTGAGGAGTTTCTGATGGAGTTTGGGCCTCCTGAGAGGCTTTGGGGAGGTTCTTAGGAATTTGAGGAGGTTCTGATGGAATTTGAGGAGGTTCTGATGGAGTTTATGGGTTCCTGGGGGGCTTTGGAGAGGTTCTGATGGAATTTGAGGAGGTTCTGATGGAGTTTGTGGGTTCCTTGGGGGACTTTGGGGAGGTTCTTAGGGAATTTGAGGAGGTTCCGATGTAGTTTGAGGTCCCTCTGATGGGGTTTGAGGAGGTCCTGATGTAGTTTGAGGTCCCTCTGATGGAGTTTGAGGAGGTTCTGATGGAGTTTGATGTCCCTCTGATGGAGTTTGAGGAGGTTCCGATGGAGTTTGAGGTCCCTCTGATGGGTTTGAGGAGGTTCCGATGGAGTTTGAGGTCCCTCTGATGGGTTTGAGGAGGTTCCGATGGAGTTTGAGGTCCCTCTGATGGGTTTGAGGAGGTTCCGATGGAGTTTGAGGAGGTTCCGATGGGATTCGAGATCCCTCTGATGGGGTTTGAGGAGGTCCCTCTGATGGGGTTTGAGGAGGTCCCTCTGATGGGGTTTGAGGAGGTCCCTCTGATGGAGTTTGAGGAGGTCCCTCTGATGGAGTTTGAGGAGGTCCCTCTGATGGAGTTTGAGGAGGTCCCTCTGATGGGGTTTGACGTCCCTCTGATGTAGTTTGAGGTCCCTCTGATGGTTTTGAGGAGGTTCCGATGGAGTTTGAAGTCCCTCTGAAGGGGTTTGAGGAGGTTCCGATGGGGTTCAAGGTCCCTCTGATGGGGTTTGAGGAAGTTCCGATGGGGTTTGAGGTCCCTCTGATGGAGTTTGGGGAGGTTCCGATGGAGTTTGAGGAGGTTCCGATGGAGTTTGAGGAGGTTCCGATGGGGTTCGAGGTCCCTCTGCTGGAGTTTGAGGAGGTTCCGATGGAGTTTGGGGTCCCTCTGCTGGAGTTTGAGGAGGTTCTGATGGAGTTTGAGATCCCTCTGATGGAGTTTGAGGAGGTTCTGATGGAGTTTGGGGTCCCTCTGATGGGTTTGAGGAGGTTCCGATGGAGTTTGAGGTCCCTCTGATGGAGTTTGAGAAGGTTCCGATGGGTTTTGAGGTCCCTCTGATGGATTTGAGGAGGTTCCGGTGGAGTTTGAGGAGGTTCCGGTGGAGTTTGAGGAGGTCCCGCTGATGGAGTTTGAGGAGGTCCCGCTGATGGAGTTTGAGGAGGTCCCGCTGATGGAGTTTGAGGAGGTCCCGCTGATGGAGTTTGAGGAGGTCCCGCTGATGGAGTTTGAGGAGGTCCCGCTGATGGAGTTTGAGGAGGTCCCGCTGATGGAGTTTAAGGAGGTCCCTCTGATGGGGTTTGAGGAGGTTCCGATGGAGTTTGGGGTCCCTCTGATGGAGTTTGAGGAGGTTCCGATGTGGTTTGAGGTCCCTCTGATGGGGTTTGAGGAGGTTCCGATGGGGTTCAAGGTCCCTCTGATGGAGTTTGAGGAGGATCCGATGGAGTTTGAGGTCCCTCTGATGGGTTTGAGGAGGTTCCGATGGAGTTTGAGGTCCCTCTGATGGAGTTTGGGGAAGTTCCGATGGAGTTTGAGGAGGTTCCGATGGGGTTCGAGGTCCCTCTGCTGGAGTTTGAGGAGGTTCCGATGGAGTTTGGGGTCCCTCTGATGGGTTGAGGAGGTTCCGATGGAGTTTGAGGTCCCTCTGATGGAGTTTGAGGAGGTTCCGATGGGGTTCAAGGTCCCTCTGATGGGGTTTGAGGAGCTTCTGATGGAGTTTGAGGTCCCTCTGATGGAGTTTGAGGTCCCTCTGATGGAGTTTGAGGTCCCTCTGATGGAATTTGAGGTCCCTCTGATGGAGTTTGAGGTCCCTCTGATGGGTTTGAGGTCCCTCTGATGGAGTTTGAGGAGGTTCCGATGGAGTTTGAGGTCCCTCTGATGGAGTTTGAGGAGGTTCCGGTGGAGTTTGAGGAGGTTCCGGTGGAGTTTGAGGTCCCTCTGATGGGTTTTGAGGAGATTTTGATGGAGTTTTGGGGTCTCCTGGTGGGCTTTGAGGAGGTTGTGATGGATTTTTGGGGTCCCCCGGTGGGTTTTGGGGTCCCCGCTGATGGATTTGGGGTCCGCAGAGACGCTGACGTGGAACAAGCCGTCGCTGAGCGGGGTGGCGCCGCTGCCTCGCAGCCTGCACTCGGCCACCACCATCGGCAACAAGTGAGTGGGACCCCGAAACGGGGGGTGCACCCCAAAAAGGAGGGGGGGGTGGGGTCCCATCTGAGGGGGTTGGGGGTCCAGTCTGGAGGGTTTTGGGGTCCCATGTGGGTTTTGGAAGTCCAACCTTGGGGGGTTTGAGGTTCCAGCCCTGGGGGTTTTTGGGGTCCTGGGAGGGTTTTGGGGTCCCCTGGGGTTTTTTGGGGTCCCGTGTGGGTTTGGGGGTCAAACCTTGGGGGGGGTTTTAGGGGTCCTGGTGGGTTTTGGGGTCCCCTGGGGTTTTTTGGGGTCCTGTGTGGATTTGGGGATCCAACCTTGGGTGGGGTTTAGGGGTTCTGGTGGGTTTTGGGGTCCAGCCCTGGGGGTTTTGGGGTCCTAGGAGGGTTTTGGGGTCCCATGTGGGCTTGGGGGGGTCCAACCTTGAGGTTTTTGGGGTTCTGGAAGGGTTTTAGGGTCCAGCCCTGGGGTTTTTTGGGGTCCCGTGTGGGTTTGGGGGTCCAACTTTGGGGAGGGTTTTGGGGTCTTGGGGTCCTAGGAGGGTTTTGGGGTCTGGTCCTGGGAGGTTTTGGGGTGCTGTGGGTTTTTAGGGTGCCGTGTGTGTTTGGGGTGCTGTGTTTTGGGGTGCCGCTGACCCCCCTGTGTTGGGATGTATGGTTTTGGGGTGCTATGGGGTTTTTGGGGTCCTGGGGCTTTGGGGTGCTGTCTTTTGGGGTGTTGGAGTGCTGTGTTTTGGGGTGCTGCTGACCCCCCTGTGTTGGGATGTATGGTTTTTGGGGTGCTGTGTTTTTGGGGTGTTGGGGTTTTTGGGGTGCCGTGTTTTTGGGGTGTTGGGGTGCTGTGTTTTGGGGTGCCGCTGACCCCCCTGTGTTAGGATGTATGTTTTTGGGGGTGTTGGGGTTTTTGGGGTGCTGGGGTTTTGGGGTGCTGTGTTTTTGGGGTGCTGACCCCCCCGTGTTAGGATGTATGGTTTTTGGGGTGTTGGGGGTTCTTTTGGGGTGCTGGGATTTTTGGGGTGTCCCTGACCCCCCTGTGTTAGGATGTATGTTGTTGGGGTTTTTGGGGTGCTGGGGTTTTTGGGGTGCTGGGGTTTTTGGGGTGCTGTGTTTTGGGGTGTTGGGGTTTTTGGGGTGCTGTGTTTTGGGGTGTTGGGGTTTCGGGGTGCTGTGTTTTGGGGTGTTGGGGTTTTTGGGGTGCTGTGGTTTTTGGGGTGCTGACCCCCCCGTTTTAGGATGTATGTTGTTGGGGTTTTGGGGGTGCTGTGTTTTGGGGGTGCTGTGTTTTGGGGGTGCTGGGGTTTCGGGGTGCTGACCCCCCCGTGTCAGGATGTATGTTGTTGGGGTTTCGGGGTGCTGTGTTTTCGGGGTGCTGACCCCCCCGTGTCAGGATGTACGTCTTTGGGGTTTTCGGGGTGCTGGGGTTTTGGGGTGCTGGGGTTTCGGGGTGCTGGGGTTTCGGGGTGCTGGGGTTTCGGGGTGCTGTGTTTTCGGGGTGCTGACCCCCCCGTGTCAGGATGTATGTTGTTGGGGTTTCGGGGTGCTGTGTTTTGGGGGTGCTGTGTTTTGGGGGTGCTGACCCCCCCGTGTCAGGATGTACGTCTGTCTTTGGGGTTTTGGGGGTGCTGTGTTTTGGGGGTGCTGTGTTTTGGGGGTGCTGACCCCCCCGTGTCAGGATGTATGTTGTTGGGGTTTCGGGGTGCTGTGTTTTGGGGGTGCTGTGTTTTGGGGGTGCTGTGTTTTGGGGGTGCTGACCCCCCCGTGTCAGGATGTACGTCTTTGGGGTTTCGGGGTGCTGTGGTTTCGGGGTGCTGTGTTTTGGGGGTGCTGTGTTTTGGGGGTGCTGACCCCCCCGTGTCAGGATGTACGTCTTTGGGGTTTTCGGGGTGCTGGGGTTTCGGGGTGCTGTGGTTTCGGGGTGCTGACCCCCCCGTGTCAGGATGTACGTCTTTGGGGTTTCGGGGTGCTGTGGTTTCGGGGTGCTGTGTTTTGGGGGTGCTGTGTTTTTGGGGTGCTGACCCCCCCGTGTCAGGATGTATGTTGTTGGGGTTTTCGGGGTGCTGTGTTTTGGGGGTGCTGTGTTTTGGGGGTGCTGTGTTTTGGGGGTGCTGACCCCCCCGTGTCAGGATGTATGTTGTTGGGGTTTCGGGGTGCTGTGTTTTGGGGGTGCTGTGTTTTGGGGGTGCTGACCCCCCCGTGTCAGGATGTACGTCTTTGGGGTTTTCGGGGTGCTGGGGTTTCGGGGTGCTGTGGTTTCGGGGTGCTGACCCCCCCGTGTCAGGATGTATGTTGTTGGGGTTTTCGGGGTGCTGTGGTTTCGGGGTGCTGGGGTTTCAGGGTGCTGTGTTTTCGGGGTGCTGGGGTTTCGGGGTGCTGTGTTTTCGGGGTGCTGACCCCCCCGTGTCAGGATGTATGTTGTTGGGGTTTCGGGGTGCTGTGTTTTGGGGGTGCTGTGTTTTGGGGGTGCTGACCCCCCCGTGTCAGGATGTACGTCTTTGGGGTTTTCGGGGTGCTGTGTTTTGGGGGTGCTGTGTTTTGGGGGTGCTGTGTTTTGGGGGTGCTGTGTTTTGGGGGTGCTGACCCCCCCGTGTCAGGATGTACGTCTTTGGGGGCTGGGTGCCCCTGGTGATGGACGACGTGAAGGTGGCGACGCACGAGAAGGAGTGGAAGTGCACGAACACCCTCGCCTGCCTCAACCTCGGTGCGGGGGACACGGGGGACACGGGGGGACACGGGGGGATACGGGACACGGGGGGACACGGGGGGATACGGGGGGATACGGGACACGGGGGGACACGGGGGGACACGGGACACAGGGGGACACGGGGGGACACGGGACACAGGGGGACATGGGGGGACACGGGGGGATACGGGACACGGGGGGACACGGGACACGGGGGGCACGGGGGGACACAAGGGGATACAGGGGACACGGGGGGATACAGGACACGGGGGACACGGGGGGACACGGGGGGATACGGGACACGGGGGGACACAAGGGGATACAGGGGACACGGGGGGATACGGGACACGGGGGGACACGGGGGGATACGGGGGGATACGGGACACGGGGGGACACGGGGGACACGGGGGGATATGGGACACGGGGGGACACAAGGGGATACAGGGGACACGGGGGGACATGGGGGACACGGGGGGATCGGGGGGACACGAGGGGATACGGGGGACACGGGGGGATACGGGACACGGGGGACACGGGGGACATGGGGGATACAGGGGACACGGGGGGATAGGGGACACGGGGGGATAGGGGACACGGGGGGATCGGGGGGACACGAGGGGATACGGGGGACACGGGGGGACACGGGGGGACACGGGACACGGGGGGACACGGGGGAATACGGGACACGGGGGGATACGGGACACGGGGGGACACGGGACACGGGGGGATATGGGACACGGGGGGACACAAGGGGATACAGGGGACACGGGGGGATAGGGGACACGGGGGGACACGGGGGACACGGGGGGATCGGGGGGACACGAGGGGATACGGGACACGGGGGGACACGGGGGGATACGGGACACGGGGGACACGGGGGGATACAGGACACGGGGGGATACGGGGGACATGGGGGATACAGGACACAGGGGACATGGGGGATACAGGGGACACGGGGGGATACAGGACACAGGGGGACACAGGGGACACGGGAGGATGGGGGACACGGGGGATACAGGGGACACAGGGGGATATGGGACACAGGGGGACACAGGGGACATGGGGGATACAGGGGACACAGGGGGATACGGGACACGGGGGGACACAGGGGGATACAGGGTGACATGGGGGACACGGGAGGATACAGGACACAGGGGGACATGGGGGACAGGGGGGGATACAGGGGAAACGGGGGGACATGGGGGGATACAGGACACAGGGGGACAGGGGGGGATACAGGGGGACATGGGGGACACAGGGGGACTCAGAGGGATACAGGGGGACACAGAGGGATACGGGGGGACTCGGGGGGATACAGAGGGATACGGGGGGACTCGGGGGGACACAGAGGGATACGGGGGGACACAGGGGGGATACAGGACATGGGGGGATATGGGGGGGACACGGGGGGACACAGAGGGACACGGGGGGACACGGGGGGATACGGGGGGACACGGGGGGATACAGGACATGGGGGGATACGGGGGGACACGGGGGGATACGGGGGGGACACAGGACATGGGGGGACACAGGGGGATACAGGACATGGGGGACACGGGGATACAGGTGACACGGGGGACACGGGGGGGGACACAGGACATGGGGGGACACAGGGGGATACAGGACATGGGGGACACGGGGATACAGGTGACACGGGGGACACGGGGGGGACACAGGACATGGGGGGACACAGGGGGATACAGGCCACAGGGGGACAGGGGGCACCACGGGGAACACGGTGGGGGGGACACAGGGGGACATGGCTGCCCCCCGGGGACCCAGAACTGCCCCCCAGGGACCCAGAACTGCCCCCCAGGGACCCAGAACTGCCCCCCGGGGACCCACGGGGACCCACAGGGACCCAGACCTGCCCCACAGGGACCCACAGGGACCCACGGGGACCCAGAACTGCCCCACAGGGACCCACAGGGACCCACGGGGACCCAGAACTGCCCCCCGGGGACCCACGGGGACCCACAGGGACCCAGACCTGCCCCCCAGGGACCCACGGGGACCCAGAACTGCCCCACAGGGACCCACAGGGACCCACGGGGACCCAGACCTGCCCCCCAGGGACCCACAGGGACCCACAGGGACCCAGACCTGCCCCACAGGGACCCACAGGGACCCACGGGGACCCAGACCTGCCCCCCAGGGACCCACAGGGACCCACAGGGACCCAGACCTGCCCCCCAGGGACCCACGGGGACCCAGAACTGCCCCACAGGGACCCAGAGGGACCCAGAACTGCCCCCCGGGGACCCATGGCTGCCCCACAGCAATCCCTGGAGACCCAGATCTGCCCCCCTAGTCCATCTTGGTGCCCCCCAGGTCCCTCCTGAGCCCCCTATGGTGCCCCCCAACCTCTCTCAGGTCCCTCCTGGTGCCCCCCAACCTCTCTCTGATCCCTCCTGGTGCCCCCCAACCTCTCTCAGGTCCCTCCTGGTGCCCCCCAACCTCTCTCGGGTCCCTCCTGGTGCCCCCCAACCTCTCTCTGATCCCTCCTGGTGCCCCCCAACCTCTCTCAGGTCCCTCCTGGTGCCCCCCAACCTCTCTCAGGTCCCTCCTGGTGCCCCCCAACCTCTCTCAGGTCCCTCCTGGTGCCCCCCAACCTCTCTCAGGTCCCTCCTGGTGCCCCCCAACCTCTCTCGGGTCCCTCCTGGTGCCCCCCAACCTCTCTCGGGTCCCTCCTGGTGCCCCCCAACCTCTCTCCGATCCCTCCTGGTGGCCCCCAACCTCTCTCGGGTCCCTCCTGGTGCCCCCCAACCTCTCTCAGGTCCCTCCTGGTGCCCCCCAACCTCTCTCAGGTCCCTCCTGGTGCCCCCCAACCACTCTCTGATCCCTCCTGGTGCCCCCGTGCCCCCCAACCTCTCTCTGATCCCTCCTGGTGCCCCCCAACCTCTCTCAGGTCCCTCCTGGTGCCCCCCAACCTCTCTCGGGTCCCTCCTGGTGCCCCCCAACCTCTCTCAGGTCCCTCCTGGTGCCCCCCAACCTCTCTCTGATCCCTCCTGGTGCCCCCCAACCTCTCTCGGGTCCCTCCTGGTGCCCCCCAACCTCTCTCTGATCCCTCCTGGTGCCCCCCAACCTCTCTCAGGTCCCTCCTGGTGCCCCCCAACCTCTCTCTGATCCCTCCTGGTGCCCCCCAACCTCTCTCGGGTCCCTCCTGGTGCCCCCCAACCTCTCTCCAGTCCCTCCTGGTGCCCCCCAACCTCTCTCCAGTCCCTCCTGGTGCCCCCCAACCTCTCTCGGGTCCCTCCTGGTGCCCCCCAACCTCTCTCCAGTCCCTCCTGGTGCCCCCCAACCTCTCTCAGGTCCCTCCTGGTGCCCCCCAACCTCTCTCGGGTCCCTCCTGGTGCCCCCCAACCTCTCTCTGATCCCTCCTGGTGCCCCCCAACCTCTCTCTGATCCCTCCTGGTGCCCCCCAACCTCTCTCTGATCCCTCCTGGTGCCCCCCAACCTCTCTCGGGTCCCTCCTGGTGCCCCCCAACCTCTCTCGGGTCCCTCCTGGTGCCCCCCAACCTCTCTCCAGTCCCTCCTGGTGCCCCCCAACCTCTCTCGGGTCCCTCCTGGTGCCCCCCAACCTCTCTCGGGTCCCTCCTGGTGCCCCCCAACCTCTCTCAGGTCCCTCCTGGTGCCCCCCAACCTCTCTCCAGGTCCCTCCTGGTGCCCCCCAACCTCTCTCGGGTCCCTCCTGGTGCCCCCCAACCTCTCTCCGGTCCCTCCTGGTGCCCCCCAACCTCTCTCCGGTCCCTCCTGGTGCCCCCCAACCTCTCTCGGGTCCCTCCTGGTGCCCCCCAACCTCTCTCGGGTCCCTCCTGGTGCCCCCCAACCTCTCTCGGGTCCCTCCTGGTGCCCCCCAACCTCTCTCGGGTCCCTCCTGGTGCCCCCCAACCTCTCTCCGATCCCTCCTGGTGCCCCCCAACCTCTCTCCGATCCCTCCTGGTGCCCCCCAACCTCTCTCGGGTCCCTCCTGGTGCCCCCCAACCTCTCTCCGATCCCTCCTGGTGCCCCCCAACCTCTCTCGGGTCCCTCCTGGTGCCCCCCAACCTCTCTCTGATCCCTCCTGGTGCCCCCCAACCTCTCTCGGGTCCCTCCTGGTGCCCCCCAACCTCTCTCAGGTCCCTCCTGGTGCCCCCCAACCTCTCTCCGATCCCTCCTGGTGCCCCCCAACCTCTCTCGGGTCCCTCCTGGTGCCCCCCAACCTCTCTCCGATCCCTCCTGGTGCCCCCCAACCTCTCTCGGGTCCCTCCTGGTGCCCCCCAACCTCTCTCCGATCCCTCCTGGTGCCCCCCAACCTCTCTCGGGTCCCTCCTGGTGCCCCCCAACCTCTCTCCGATCCCTCCTGGTGCCCCTCAACCTCTCTCGGGTCCCTCCTGGTGCCCCTCAACCTCTCTCGGGTCCCTCCTGGTGCCCCCCAACCTCTCTCGGGTCCCTCCTGGTGCCCCCCAACCTCTCTCGGGTCCCTCCTGGTGCCCCCCAACCTCTCTCGGGTCCCTCCTGGTGCCCCCCAACCTCTCTCGGGTCCCTCCTGGTGCCCCCCAACCTCTCTCGGGTCCCTCCTGGTGCCCCCCAACCTCTCTCGGGTCCCTCCTGGTGCCCCTCAACCTCTCTCGGGTCCCTCCTGGTGCCCCCCAACCTCTCTCGGGTCCCTCCTGGTGCCCCCCAACCTCTCTCGGGTCCCTCCTGGTGCCCCCCAACCTCTCTCGGGTCCCTCCTGGTGCCCCCCAACCTCTCTCGGGTCCCTCCTGGTGCCCCCCAACCTCTCTCGGGTCCCTCCTGGTGCCCCCCAACCTCTCTCGGGTCCCTCCTGGTGCCCCCCAACCTCTCTCCGATCCCTCCTGGTGCCCCCCAACCTCTCTCGGGTCCCTCCTGGTGCCCCCCAACCTCTCTCCGATCCCTCCTGGTGCCCCCCAACCTCTCTCGGGTCCCTCCTGGTGCCCCCCAACCTCTCTCTGATCCCTCCTGGTGCCCCCCAACCTCTCTCAGGTCCCTCCTGGTGCCCCCCAACCTCTCTCAGGTCCCTCCTGGTGCCCCCCAACCTCTCTCCGATCCCTCCTGGTGCCCCCCAACCTCTCTCGGGTCCCTCCTGGTGCCCCTCAACCTCTCTCGGGTCCCTCCTGGTGCCCCCCAACCTCTCTCAGGTCCCTCCTGGTGCCCCCCAACCTCTCTCAGGTCCCTCCTGGTGCCCCCCAACCTCTCTCCGATCCCTCCTGGTGCCCCCCAACCTCTCTCCGATCCCTCCTGGTGCCCCCCAACCTCTCTCGGGTCCCTCCTGGTGCCCCCCAACTTCTCTCAGGTCCCTCCTGGTGCCCCCCAACCTCTCTCCGATCCCTCCTGGTGCCCCCCAACCTCTCTCGGGTCCCTCCTGGTGCCCCCCAACCTCTCTCTGATCCCTCCTGGTGCCCCCCAACCTCTCTCGGGTCCCTCCTGGTGCCCCCCAACCTCTCTCTGATCCCTCCTGGTGCCCCCCAACCTCTCTCTGATCCCTCCTGGTGCCCCCCAACCTCTCTCTGATCCCTCCTGGTGCCCCCCAACCTCTCTCTGATCCCTCCTGGTGCCCCCCAACCTCTCTCGGGTCCCTCCTGGTGCCCCCCAACCTCTCTCCGGTCCCTCCTGGTGCCCCCCAACCTCTCTCCGGTCCCTCCTGGTGCCCCCCAACCTCTCTCGGGTCCCTCCTGGTGCCCCCCAACCTCTCTCGGGTCCCTCCTGGTGCCCCCCAACCTCTCTCGGGTCCCTCCTGGTGCCCCCCAACCTCTCTCGGGTCCCTCCTGGTGCCCCCCAACCTCTCTCAGGTCCCTCCTGGTGCCCCCCAACCTCTCTCTGATCCCTCCTGGTGCCCCCCAACCTCTCTCGGGTCCCTCCTGGTGCCCCCCAACCTCTCTCCGATCCCTCCTGGTGCCCCCCAACCTCTCTCGGGTCCCTCCTGGTGCCCCCCAACCTCTCTCTGATCCCTCCTGGTGCCCCCCAACCTCTCTCGGGTCCCTCCTTGTGCCCCCCAACCTCTCTCCGATCCCTCCTGGTGCCCCCCAACCTCTCTCGGGTCCCTCCTGGTGCCCCCCAACCTCTCTCTGGTCCCTCCTTGTGCCCCCCAACCTCTCTCGGGTCCCTCCTGGTGCCCCCCAACCTCTCTCGGGTCCCTCCTGGTGCCCCCCAACCTCTCTCGGGTCCCTCCTGGTGGCCCCCAACCTCTCTCGGGTCCCTCCTGGTGCCCCCCAACCTCTCTCGGGTCCCTCCTGGTGCCCCCCAACCTCTCTCTGGTCCCTCCTTGTGCCCCCCAACCTCTCTCGGGTCCCTCCTGGTGCCCCCCAACCTCTCTCGAGTCCCTCCTGGTGCCCCCCAACCTCTCTCGGGTCCCTCCTGGTGCCCCCCAACCTCTCTCGGGTCCCTCCTGGTGCCCCCCAACCTCTCTCGGGTCCCTCCTGGTGCCCCCCAACCTCTCTCGGGTCCCTCCTGGTGCCCCCCAACCTCTCTCGGGTCCCTCCTGGTGCCCCCCAACCTCTCTCGGGTCCCTCCTGGTGCCCCCCAACCTCTCTCGGGTCCCTCCTGGTGCCCCCCAACGTGTCCCGTGTCCCCCCAGAGTCGATGGCCTGGGAGCCGATCGTGATGGACACGCTGGAGGACAACGTCCCTCGGGCTCGTGCCGGGCACTGTGCCGTGGCCATCACCACCCGCCTCTACATCTGGAGCGGCCGCGACGGCTACCGCAAGGCCTGGAACAACCAGGTCTGCTGCAAGGACCTCTGGTACCTCGAGACCGGTGAGTCTGGCCACCGCGGCTCCAGCCAGAACCCACAGGACCTTCTCGGGTCCATCCCGAGGCCTTGAGATGTTCCTGGGTCCATCCAGAACCCACAGGACCATCTCAGGTCCATCCCGAGGCCTTGAGATGTTCCTGGGTCCATCCAGAACCCACAGGACCTTCTCAGGTCCATCCCGAGTCCTTGAGATGTTCCTGGGTCCATCCAGAACCCACAGGACCTTCTCAGGTCCATCCCGAGGCCTTGAGATGTTCCTGGGTCCATCCAGAACCCACAGGACCATCTCAGGTCCATCCCGAGGCCTTGAGATGTTCCTGGGTCCATCCAGAACCTACAGGACCTTCTCGGGTCCATCCCGAGGCCTTGAGATGTTCCTGGGTCCATCCAGAACCCACAGGACCTTCTCAGGTCCATCCCGAGTCCTTGAGATGTTCCTGGGTCCATCCAGAACCCACAGGACCATCTCAGGTCCATCCCGAGGCCTTGAGATGTTCCTGGGTCCATCCAGAACCCACAGGATCTTCTCGGGTCCATCCCGAGTCCTTGAGATGTTCCTGGGTCCATCCCGAGGCCTTGAGATGTTCCTAGGTCCATCCAGAACCCACAGGACCTTCTCAGGTCCATCCCGAGTCCTTGAGATGTTCCTGGGTCCATCCAGAACCCACAGGACCTTCTCGGGTCCATCCCGAGTCCTTGAGATGTTCCTGGGTCCATCCAGAACCCACAGGACCTTCTCAGGTCCATCCCGAGTCCTTGAGATGTTCCTGGGTCCATCCAGAACCCACAGGACCTTCTCAGGTCCATCCCGAGTCCTTGAGATGTTCCTGGGTCCATCCAGAACCCACAGGACCTTCTCGGGTCCATCCCGAGTCCTTGAGATGTTCCTGGGTCCATCCAGAACCCACAGGACCTTCTCGGGTCCGTCCCGAGGCCTTGAGATGTTCCTGGGTCCATCCAGAACCCACAGGACCTTCTCAGGTCCATCCCGAGTCCTTGAGATGTTCCTGGGTCCATCCAGAACCCACAGGACCTTCTCAGGTCCATCCCGAGTCCTTGAGATGTTCCTGGGTCCATCCAGAACCCACAGGACCATCTCAGGTCCATCCCGAAGCCTTGAGATGTTCCTGGGTCCATCCAGAACCCACAGGATCTTCTCGGGTCCGTCCCGAGGCCTTGAGATGTTCCTGGGTCCATCCAGAACCCACAGGACCTTCTCAGGTCCATCCCGAGGCCTTGAGATGTTCCTGGGTCCATCCAGAACCCACAGGACCATCTCAGGTCCATCCCGAGGCCTTGAGATGTTCCTGGGTCCATCCAGAACCCACAGGACCATCTCAGGTCCATCCCGAGGCCTTGAGATGTTCCTGGGTCCATCCAGAACCCACAGGACCTTCTCAGGTCCATCCCGAAGCCTTGAGATGTTCCTGGGTCCATCCAGAACCCACAGGACCTTCTCAGGTCCATCCCGAGTCCTTGAGGTGTTCCTGGGTCCATCCAGAACCCACAGGACCATCTCAGGTCCATCCCGAGGCCTTGAGATGTTCCTGGGTCCATCCAGAACCCACAGGACCTTCTCAGGTCCATCCCGAGTCCTTGAGATGTTCCTGGGTCCATCCAGAACCCCGTGGGATCTTCTTGGCTCTGTTCCGAAGCCGAGAGAGTGACCCCCGGTCCATCCGGAGGTCCCAGCTCCATCCTGAAGCCGTGGGGTGGCCCGTGGGATCCCGAGGGGGTTCCGGGTCCACCCTAAAGCCTTGAAAAGCCTCAAGATGGGGTCGGGGATGTGTGAGGGCACCTTGAGGTCCTCCTGGGTGTTCCTGGATCCCTCCTGAGGGCACAGGGAGCTCTAGGATGGGGTCCAAGACGTTCTATGGGGTCTCAGGGGTCTCCAGGTCCATCTCAGGGTTGTGGGTTCTCAGTCCAAGCGATTGCTGAGGATTTTGAGGTTCTCCAAGGTTCTCCTGGATGTTCCTCAGTCCATCTTGAGGCCACAGGGAGCTCCAAAATGGGATCCAAGACGTTCTATGGGGTCTCAGGGGTCTCTGGGTCCATCTCGGGGCCATGAGGTGGTCAAGGAATGGGGGCTAGAAAGTTTTTTGAGGTTTTCTGAGGTTCTCCTGGATGTTCCTCAGTCGATTTTGAGGCCCTGGAGAGCATCAAGATGGCATCTGAGACGTTCTATGGGGTCTCAGGAGTCTCCAGGTCCATCCTAAACCTGTGGATTCTCAATCCATGGGGATCCCTGAGAATTTTGAGGTTCTCTAAGGTTCTCCTGGATGTTCCTCAGTCCATTTTGAGACCCTGGAGAGCATCAAGATGGGATCTGAGACGTTTTATGGGGTCTCGGGGGTCTCTGGGTCCATCCTAAAGCCGTGGATTCTCAATCCATGGGGATCCCTTGGGGTTTTGAGGTTCTCCAAGGTTCTCCTGGACGTTCCTCAGTCCATTATGAGGTGCTGGAGAGCATCAGGATGGGATCTGAGACGTTTTATGGGGTCTCAGGGGTCTCCGGATCCATCCTAAACACGTGGATTCTCAATCCATGGGGATCCCTGAGAATTTTGAGGTTCTCCAAGGTTCTCCTGGACGTTCCTCAGTCCATTTTGAGACCCTGGAGAGCATCAAGATGGGATCTGAGACGTTTTATGGGTTCTCGGGGGTCTCCGGGTCCATCCTAAACCTGTGGATTCTCAATCCATGGGGATCCCTTGGGGTTTTGAGGTTCTCCAAGGTTCTCCTGGATGTTCCTCAGTCCATTTTGAGACCCTGGAGAGCATCAAGATGGGATCTGAGACGTTCTATGGGGTCTCAGGTCTTTTGGGGTCCATCCTAAACCCGTGGATTCTCAATCCATGGGGATCCCTGAGGCTTTTGAGGTTCTCTAAGGTTCTCCTGGATGTTCCTCAGTCCATTTTGAGACCCTGGAGAGCATCAAGATGGGATCCGAGATATTTTATGGGGTCTCAGGGGTCTCCGGATCCATCCTAAACCCGTGGATTCTCAATCCATGGGGATCCCTGAGAATTTTGAGGTTCTCTAAGGTTCTCCTGGATGTTCCTCAGTCCATTTTGAGACCCTGGAGAGCATCAAGATGGGATCTGAGACGTTTTATGGGGTCTCAGGGGGTCTCCGGATCCATCCTAAACCCGTGGATTCTCAATCCATGGGGATCCCTGAGGATTTTGAGGTTCTCCAAGGTTCTCCTGGACGTTCCTCAGTCCATTTTGAGACCCTGGAGAGCATCAAGATGGGATCTGAGACGTTTTATGGAGTCTCGGGGGTCTCGGGGCGCGTCCCGGTGCCCCCCTGATCCCGTTTTCTCCGGCAGAGCGGCCGCCGGCGCCGGCTCGGGTGCAGCTGGTTCGCGCCAACACGACGTCTCTGGAGGTTTCTTGGGGCGCGGTGCCCACGGCCGATTCCTACCTGCTCCAGCTCCAGAAATACGAGATCCCCCGTGGCGGCTTCTCCGGCTCCCGCCGCCCCCGTCCCCTCGGTGCCCTCCAACCCCCCCAAAAGCCCGGCCCCCGCCGCGCCGGCCCCGCCGCCTGCGCCCCAAAACCTGGGCGCCGTGGGGCTGACGCTGCTCGCGCCGACGGCCTCGCCGGGACCTGGAGCCGCCGGAGCCGCCGCAGCCGCCTCGGCCCCCGGGCTGCAGGTGCTGCCCCCCCCGGGCAGCGCGGCCCCCCCCGGGCCCCCCGGGGCCCCCCCCAGCGCCCCCCGCGCCCCCGGTGAGGAGATACGGGGGGCTGGGGGGGAGAAAACGAGGATTTGGGGGTGCGGGGGGGATATAATGAGGATTTGGGGGGTGTGGGGGGGGATATAATGAGGATTTTGGGGGGCTGGGGGGGAGAAAACGAGGATTTGGGGGTGCGGGGGGATATAATGAGGATTTTGGGGGGGTAGGGGGGAGATAACGAGGATTTGGGGGTGTGGGGGGGGATATAATGAGGATTTTGGGGGGCTGGGGGGGAGATAACGAGGATTTGGGGGTGTGGGGGGATATAATGAGGATTTGGGGGTGTGGGGGGGATATAATGAGGATTTGGGGGTGTGGGGGGGATATAATGAGGATTTTGGGGGGCTGGGGGGGAGATAACGAGGATTTGGGGGTGTGGGGGGGATATAATGAGGATTTGGGGGGCTGGGGGGGATATAATGAGGATTTTGGGGGGGCTAGGGGGGAGATAACGAGGATTTGGGGGTGTGGGGGGGGAGATAACGAGGATTTGGGGGTGTGGGGGGGATATAATGAGGATTTTGGGGGGGCTAGGGGGGAGGTAACGAGGATTTGGGGGTGTGGGGGGGGATATAATGAGGATTTTGGGGGGCTAGGGGGGAGGTAACGAGGATTTGGGGGTGTGGGGGGGGATATAATGAGGATTTTGGGGGCTGGGGGGGAGATAACGAGGATTTGGGGGTGTGGGGGGGATATAATGAGGATTTTGGGGGGGCTAGGGGGGAGATAACGAGGATTTGGGGGGTGTGGGGGGGATATAATGAGGATTTGGGGGGGCTAGGGGGGAGATAACGAGGATTTGGGGGTGCGGGGGGGATATAATGAGGATTTTGGGGGGGGTAGGGGGGAGATAACGAGGATTTGGGGGTGTGGGGGGGATATAATGAGGATTTTGGGGGGCTGGGGGGGAGATAACGAGGATTTGGGGGTGTGGGGGGATATAATGAGGATTTGGGGGTGCGGGGGGGATATAATGAGGATTTTGGGGGTGTGGGGGGGATATAATGAGGATTTGGGGGTGTGGGGGGGGATATAATGAGGATTTTGGGGGGGGTAGGGGGGAGATAACGAGGATTTGGGGGTGTGGGGGGGGATATAATGAGGATTTTGGGGGGCTGGGGGGGAGAAAACGAGGATTTGGGGGTGCGGGGGGGATATAATGAGGATTTGGGGGGGCTGGGGGGGGATATAATGAGGATTTTGGGGGGCTGGGGGGGAGATAACGAGGATTTGGGGGTGTGGGGGGATATAATGAGGATTTTGGGGGGGTAGGGGGGAGATAACGAGGATTTGGGGGTGTGGGGGGGGATATAATGAGGATTTTGGGGGGCTGGGGGGGAGATAACGAGGATTTGGGGGTGTGGGGGGATATAATGAGGATTTGGGGGTGCGGGGGGGATATAATGAGGATTTTGGGGGTGTGGGGGGGGATATAATGAGGATTTGGGGGTGTGGGGGGGGGATATAATGAGGATTTGGGGGTGCGGGGGGGATATAATGAGGATTTGGGGTGTGGGGGGGGATATAATGAGGATTTGGGGGTGTGGGGGGGATATAATGAGGATTTGGGGGTGTGGGGGGGATATAATGAGGATTTGGGGTGTGGGGGGGATATAATGAGGATTTGGGGGTGTGGGGGGGATATAATGAGGATTTTGGGGGTGTGGGGGGGAATATAATGAGGATTTGGGGGTGTGGGGGGATATAATGAGGATTTGGGGGTGTGGGGGGGATATAATGAGGATTTTGGGGGTGTGGGGGGGGATATAATGAGGATTTTGGGGGTGCGGGGGGGGATATAATGAGGATTTGGGGGGTGTGGGGGGGATATAATGAGGATTTTAGGGGGTGTGGGAGGATATAATGAGGATTTGGGGGTGCGGGGGGGATATAATGAGGATTTTGGGGGTGTAGGGGGGATATAATGAGGATTTGGGGGTGTGGGGGGGGATATAATGAGGATTTGGGGGTGCGGGGGGGGATATAATGAGGATTTGGGGGTGCGGGGGGATATAATGAGGATTTGGGAGTGTGGGGGGGATATAATGAGGATTTGGGGGTGCGGGGGGGATATAATGAGGATTTTGGGGTGTGGGGGGATATAATGAGGATTTGGGGGTGCGGGGGGGATATAATGAGGATTTGGGGGTGTGGGGGGGATATAATGAGGATTTGGGGGTGTGGGGGGGATATAATGAGGATTTGGGGGTGTGGGGGGGATATAATGAGGATTTTGGGGGTGTGGGGGGGATATAATGAGGATTTTGGGGGTGTGGGGGGGATATAATGAGGATTTTGGGGGTGTGGGGGGGGATATAATGAGGATTTTGGGGGTGTGGGGGGGATATAATGAGGATTTTGGGGGTGGGGGGGGATATAATGAGGATTTGGGGGGTTGTGGGGGGGATATAATGAGGATTTTGGGGGTGTGGGGGGGATATAATGAGGATTTGGGGGTGCGGGGGGGATATAATGAGGATTTTGGGGTGTGGGGGGGATAT
This sequence comes from Clamator glandarius, assembly GCA_033459285.1. Taxonomy (NCBI): domain Eukaryota; kingdom Metazoa; phylum Chordata; class Aves; order Cuculiformes; family Cuculidae; genus Clamator; species Clamator glandarius. The sequence goes on from JAUNZM010003168.1 coordinate 59,995, forward strand.
AATGAGGATTTGGGGGTGTGGGGGGGATATAATGAG
>JAUNZM010003169.1:0-15114 GCA_033459285.1 Clamator glandarius
AGAGCTCCCAGGACCCTTCTAAAAGACCCCAGACACTTCTAGAGCCTCCCCGGACACTTCTAGAAGCGCACAGACCCTTCTAGAGGCCCCCAGGGCCCCTCTTAAGGCCTTCAGACCTATCTAGACCCTCCCCGGATCATTCTATAAGCCCCCAGACCCTTCTAGAGGCCCCCAGGACCCTTCTAAATGCCCCCAGACCCTTCTAGAGGCCCCTAGGGCCATTCTAAAAGCACCCAGACTCTTCTAGAGCCCCCAGGACCCTTCTAAATGCCCCAAGACCCTTCTAGTGTCCCCCAGGACACTTCTAAAAGCCCTCAGACCCTTCTAGTGCCTCCCAGAACCCTTCTAAAAGCCCCCAGACCCTTCTAGAGCTCACCAGGACCCTTCCAAAAGACCTCAGACCGTTCTAGAGGCCCCCAGAACCGTTCTCAAAGACCCAGACCCTTCTAGAGCCCCCCAGGGACATTCTAAAAGACCCCAGACCCTTCTAGAGGCCCCCAGGGCCCCTCTAAAGGCCCCCAGACGCTTCTAGAGCTCCCCAGGACCCTTCTAAAAGACCCCAGACCCTTCTAGAACTCAACAGAACCGTTCTAAAAGCCCCAAGACCCTTCTAGAGCTCACCAGGACCCTTCTAAAAGCCCCCAGACCCTTCTAGATGCCCCCAGGACCCTTCTAAAAGCGCCCAAACCCTTCTAGAGGCCCCCAGGACCTTTTTAAATGCCCCCAGAACCTTCTAGAGCCCCCCAGGACCCTTCTAAAAGCCAGCAGACCCTTCTAGAGCCTCCCATGACCCTTCTAAAAGCCCACAGACCCTTCTAGAGCCCCCCAGGACCTTTCTAAAAGCGCCCAGACCCTTCTAGAGGCCCCCAGAGCCACTCTAAAGACAACCAGACGCTTCGAGAGCCACCCAGGACCCTTCTAAAAGCATCCTGACCATTCTAGAGCCTCCCAGGACCCTTCTAAAAGCCCAAAGATCCATCTAGAACCCCCCAGGGCCCATGTAAAAGAACCCAGACCATTCTAGAGCCCCCCAGGGCCCCTCTAAATGTCCCTAGACCCTTCAGAGGCCCCCAGGACCCTTCTAAAAGGCCCCAGACCCTTCTAGAGGTCCTCACTACCGTTCTAAAAGCCCCCAGACCCTTCTAGAGCCCCCCAGGACCCTTCTAAAAGCCCCCAGACCCTTATAGAGGCCCCCAGGACCCTTCTAAAAGCATCCATACTCTTCTAGAGCCCCCCAGGACCCTTCTAAAAGCTCCCAGACCCTTCTAGAGGCCCCCAGGGCCCCTCTAAATGCAACCAGACGCTTCTAGAGCCCCGCAGGACCCTTCTAAAAGCCCCCAGACCCTTATAGAGCCTCCCAGGAACCTTCTATAAGCCGAAAGATCCATCTAGAGCCCCCCAGGTCCCTTCTAAAAGAACCCAGACCCTTCTGGAGTCCCCCAGGTCCCCTCTAAAGGCAACCAGACGCTTCTAGAGCTCCCCAGGACCCTTCTAAAAGACCCCAGACCCTTCTAAGGCCCCCAGGACCCTTCTAAAAGCGCCCAGACCCTTCTAGAGCATCCCAGGACCCTTCTAAAAGTCCCCAGACCCTTCAAGAGGCCCCCAGGACCCTTCTAAAAGCCCCCAGACCCTTCCAGAGCCTCTCAGGACCCTTCTAAAAGCACCCAGACCCTTCTAGAGCCCCCCAGGACCCTTCTAAAACCACCCAGACCCTTCTAGACCGTCCCCGGATCTTTCAAAAAGCCCCCATACCCTTCTAGAGGCCCCCAGGACCCTTCTAAAAGACCCCAGACCCTTCTAGAGCCCCCCAGGACTCTTCTAAAAGCCCCTAGACCCTTCTAAACCCTCCCCGGATCCTTCTAAAAGCTCCGAGTCCTATCTGTAGCCTCCCCGGATCCTTCTAAAAGCCCCCAGACCATTCTAGAGCCCCCCAGGACCCTTCTCAAAGCACCCAGACCCTTCTAGAGCCCCCCAGGACCCTTCTAAAAGCGCCCAGACCCTTCTAGAAGCCCCCAGGGCTCCTCTTAAGGTCCCCAGACCCTTCTAGAACCTCCCCGGATCCTTCTAAAAGCAGCCAGACCTTTCTAGAGGCCCCCAGGACCCTTCTGAAAGCCCCCAGACCCTTCTAGAGTTTCCCAGGACTCTTCTAAAAGGCCCCAGACCATTCTAGATGCCCCTAGGACACTTCTAAAAGCCCCCAGACCCTTCTAGAGCTCACCAGGACCCTTCCAAATATCCCAGACCGTTCTAGAGGCCCCCAGGACCCTTCTAAAAGCCCCCAGACCCTTCTAAAAGCCCCCAGGACCGTTCTCAAAGCACCCAGACCATTCTAGAGCCCCCCAGGACCCTTCTAAAAGCCCCCAGACCCTTCTAGATGCCCCCAGGACCCTTCTAAAAGCCCCCAGACCTTTCTAGATGCCCCCAGGACCCTTCTTAAAGCGCCGAGACCCTTCTAGAGCCTCCCAGGACCCTTCTAAAAGCCGAAAGATCCATCTAGAGCCCCCCAGGTCCCTTCTAAAAGACCGCAGACCCCTCTAGAGCCTCGCAGAACCCTTCTAAAAGCACCCAGACCCTTCTAGAGGCCCCCAGGACCCTTCTAAAAGCCCTCAGACCCTTCTAGAGCCTGCCAGGACCCTTCTAAAAGACCCCAGACCCTTCTAGAGCACACCAGGACCGATCTAAAAGCCCCCAGACCCTTCTAGATGCCTCCAGGACCCTTCTAAAAGCCCCCAGATCCTTCTAGAGCCCCCCAGTGTACTTCTAAAAGCCCGCAGACCCCTCTAGAGCCTCCCAGAACCCTTCTAAAAGCACCCAGACCCTTCTAGAGGCCCCCAGGACCCTTCTAATAGCCCCCAGACCCTTCTAGAGGCACCCAGAGCCCTTCTAAAAGATCCCAGACCCTTCCAGAGGCCCCCACGGACCTTCTAAAAGCACCCAGACCCTTCTAGAGCCACCCAGGGCCCTTCTAAAAGACCCCAGACCCTTCTATAGCCTCCCCGGACACTTCTAGAAGCGCACAGACCCTTCTAGAGGCCCCAGGGCCCCTCTTAAGGCCTCCAGACCCTTCTAGACCCTCCCCGGATCATTCTATAAGCCCCCAGACCCTTCTAGAGGCCCCCAGGACCCTTCTAAAAGCCCCCAGACCCTTCTAGAGGCCCCTAGGGCCATTCTAAAAGCACCCAGACTCTTCTAGAGCCCCCAGGACCCTTCTAAATGCCCCAAGACCCTTCTAGTGTCCCCCAGGACACTTCTAAAAGCCCTCAGACCCTACTAGAGAACCCCAGGACCCTTCTAATAGCCCCCAGACCCTTCTAGAGCTCACCAGGACCCTTCCAAAAGACCTCAGACCGTTCTAGAGGCCCCCAGAACCGTTCTCAAAGCACCCAGACCCTTCTAGAGCCCCCCAGGGACATTCTAAAAGACCCCAGACCCTTCTAGATGCCCCCAGGACCCTTCTAAAAGCCCCCAGACGCTTCTAGACCCTCCCGGATCCTTCTAAAAGCCGCCAGACCCTTCTAGAGCCTCCGAGGAGACTTCTAAATGACCCCAGACCTTTCTAGAGCTCCCCAGGACCCTTCTAAAAGCCCCTAGACCCTTCTAGAGGCACCCAGGACACTTCTAAAAGCCCCCAGACCCTTCTAGAGCCCCCCAGGACCCTTCTAAAAGCCCCCAGGCGCTTCTAGAGGCCCCCAGGACCCTTCTAAAAGCCCCCAGATCCATCTAGAGCCTCCCAGTTCCCTTCTAAAAGAACCGAGACCCTTCTAGAGTCCTCCAGGGCCCCTCTAAAGTCAACCAGACGCTTTTAGATTTCCCCAGGACCCTTGTAAAAGCCCCCAGACCTTTCTAGAGCCTCCCAGGACCATTGTAAAAGCCCCCAGACTCTTCTAGAGCTCCCCAGGGCCCATCTAAAGCCCCCATACCATTCTAGAGCACCCCATGACCCTTTTAAAAGCCTCCAGACACTTCTAGATCCACCCAGGGCCCTTCTAAAAGCCCCCAGACCCTTCTACAGCACCCCAGGTCTCTTCTAAAAGCCCCAGACCCTTCTAGCGCTCCCAGGGCCATTCTAAAAGCCCCCAGACCCTTCTAGAGCCCCCCAAGACCCGTCTAAAAGCCCCCAGATCCATCTAGAGCCCCCCAGGGCCCTTCTAAAAGAAACCAGACCCTTCTAGAGGCCCCCAGGGCCCCTCTAAATGCAACCAGACTCTTCTAGAACTCCCCAGGACTTTTCTAAAAGCCCCAGACCCATTCTAGACCCCCCCAGGACCCTTCTAAAAGAACCCAGATCCTTCTAGAGGCTCCCAGGGCCCTTCTAAAAGCACCCAGACCCTTCTAGACACACCAGGACCCTTCTAAAAGCCCCCAGACCCTTCTAGACCCTCAGCGGATCCTTCTAAAAGCCCACAGACCCTTCGAGAGGCACCCAGGGCCCTTCTAAAAACCCCAGACCCTTCTAGAGCCCCCCAGGACCCTTTTAAAAGCACCCAGACACTTCTAGACCCCACCCGGATCCTTCTAAAAGCAACCAGACCATTCTAGAGCCCCATAGGACCCTTCTAAAAGCCCCCAGAACCTTCTAGAGGCCCCCCAGGACACTTCTAAAAGTCCACAGACCCTTTTAGAGACCCCAGGGCCCCTCTTAAGGTCCCCAGACCCTTCTAGACCCTCCCCGGATCCTTCTATAAGCCTTCAGACCCTTCTAGAGCCCCCCAGGACACTTCAAAAAGCCCCCAGACCCTTCTAGAGGCTCCCAGGACCCTTCTAAAAGCCCCCAGACCCTTCTAGAGCCCCCCAGGACCCTTCTAAAAGCCCCCAGACCGTTCTAGAGCCCCCCAGGACCCTTCTAAAAGCTTCCAGACTTTTCTAGAGTCCCCCAGGACCCTTCTAAAAGACCCCAGACCCTTCTAGAGCCTCCTAGGACCCTTCTAAAAGCCCCCAGATCCCTCTAGAGCCCCTCAGGACCCTTCTAAAAGCCGCCAGACCCTTCTAGAGACACCAGGACCCTTCTAAAAACCCCAGACCCTTCTAGAGCCCCCCAGGACCCTTTTAAAAGCACCCAGACACTTCTAGACCCCACCCGGATCCTTCTAAAAGCAACCAGACCATTCTAGAGCCCCATAGGACCCTTCTAAAAGCCCCCAGAACCTTCTAGAGGCCCCCCAGGACCCTTCTAAAAGACCCCAGACCCTTCTAGACCCCAGCCGGATCTTTCTAAAAGCCCCCAGACCCTTCTAGAGGCGCCCAGGACACTTCTAAAAGCCCCCAGACCCTTCTAGAGCCACCCAGGACCCATCTAAAAGCCCCCAGACCATTCTAGAGCCCCCAAGGGCCCTTCTAAAAGAACCCAGACCCTTCTAGAGGCCCCCAGGGTCCCTCTAATGGCAACCAGACCCATCTACAGCCCCACAGAACCTTTCTAAAAGTACACAGACCCTTCTAGAGGCCTCCAGGACCCTTCTAAAAGACCCCAGACCCTTCCAGAGGCCCCTCAGGTCCCTTCTAAAAGCCCCCAGACCCTTCTAGAGCCTCCCAGGACCCATCTAAAAGCCCCCAGACCCTTCTAGAGCCCCCCAGGACCCTTCTAAAAGCCCCCAGACTTTTCTAGAGTCCCCCAGGACCCTTCTAAATGCCCCCAGACCCTTCTAGAGCCCCCCAGGACCCTTCTAAATACCCCCAGACCCTTCTAGAGGTCCCCAGGGCCCCTCTTAAGGCCCCCAGACCCTTCTAGACCCTCCCCGGATCATTCTAAAAGCCCCCAGACCCTTCTAGAGGCCGCCAGGACAATTCTGAAAGCCCCCAGACCCTTCTAGAGGCCCCCAGGACCCTTCTAAAAGCCCCCAGACCCTTCTAGAGCCCCCCAGGACCCTTCTAAAAGCACCCAGACCCTTCTAGAGCCCCCCAGAACCCTTCTAAAAGCTCCTAGACCCTTCTAGTGTCCCCCAGGACCGTTCTAAAAGCCCCCAGACCCTACTAGAGAAACCCAGGACCCTTCTAATAGACCCAGACCCTTCTAGTGCCTCCCAGAACCCTTATAAAAGCCCCCAGACTCTTCTAGAGCTCACCAGGACCCTTCTAAAAGCCCCCAGACCCCTCTAGACCCCCCCTAGAACCCTTCTAAAAGCCCTCAGACCCTTCTAGAGCCTCCCAGGACCCTTCTAAAAGCCCCCAGACCCTTCTAGATGAACCCAGGAACCTTCTGAAAGTCCCCAGACCCTTCTAGAGGCCCCCAGGACCCTTCTAAAAGCCCCCAGACCATTCTAGATATCACCAGGGCCCTTCTAAAAGCCTGCAGTCGCTTCTACAGCCCTCCAGGACCCTTCTAATAGCCTACAGACTCTACTAGACCCTCCCGGGATCCTTCAAAATGTCCCCAGACCCTTCTAGACCCTCCCAGGATCCTTCTAAAAGCACCCAGACCCTTCTACAGCCCCCCATGACCCTTCTAAAAGCCCCCAGGCCCTTCTAGAGGCTCCCAGGACCCTTCTAAAAGCCCACAGACCCTTCCAGAGACACCAGAACCCTTCTAAAAGCCCCCAGACCCTTCTAGAGCCCCCCAGGACCCTTCTAAAAGCCCCCAGACCCTTCTAGAGGCCCCCAGAACCCTACTAAAGGCACCCAGACCCTTCTACAGCCCCCCATGACCCTTCTAAAAGCGCCCAGACCCTTCTAGAGGCACCCAGGACCCTTCCAAAAGCTTCCAGACCCTTCCAGAGGACCCCAGAACCCTTCTAAAACAGCCCAGACCCTTCTAGAGCCCCCCAGGACCATTCTAAAAGACCCCAGACCCTTCTAGAGCCCCCCAGGACCGATCTAAAAGCCCCCAGACCCTTATAGAGCCTCCCAGGACCATTCTAAAAACCCCCATACCATTCTAGTGCCCCCCAAGACCCTTCTAAAAGCCCCCAGAACCTTCTAGAGCCCCCCAGAACACTTCTAAAAGCCCCCATGACCCTTCTAGAGCCCCCCAGAAGCCTTCTAAAAGCCCCCAGACCCTTCTAGAGCCTCCCAGGACCATTCTAAAAGCCCCCAGACCCTTCTAGAGCCCCTCAGGACCCTTCTAAAAGCCCCCAGACCATTCTAGAGCCCCCCAGGACCCTTCTAAAAGCCCCCAGACCCTTCTAGACCCTCCGCGGATCCTTCTAAAAGCAACCAGACCCTTCTAGACCCTCCCCGGATTCTTCTAAAAGCCCCCAGACCCTTCTAGAGCCCCCCAGGACCCTTCTAAAAGCCCCCACATCCCTCTAGAACCCCCCAGGAACCTTCTAAAAGAACCCTGACCCTTCTAGAGCCCCCCAGGACCCTTCTAAAAGCCCACAAACCCCTCTAGAGCCCGCCAGAACCCTTCTAAAAGCCCCCAGACCATTCTAAAATTCCCAAGACCCTTCTAGAGCCCCCCAGGACCATTTTAAAAGCACCCAGACCTTTCTAGAAGACCCCAGGACCCTTCTAAAAGCCCCCAGACCCTTCTAGAGTCTCCCAGGCCCCTTCTAAAAGCCCACAGACCCTTCTAGAGCCTCTCAGGACCCTTCTAAAAGACCCCAGATCCATCTAGAGCCCCCAGGGCCCCTCTTAAGGCAACCAGACGCTTCTAGAGCTCCCCAGGACCCTTCTAAAAGCCCCCGACCCTTCTAGAGGCCCCCAGGACCCTTCTAAAAGCACCCAGACCCTTCTAGAGGCCCCCAGGACCACTCTAAAGGGCGCCAGACCCTTCTACAGCCCTCCAGGACCCTTCTAAAAGAACCCAGACCCTTCTAGAGGCCCCCAGGACCTTTCTAAAAGCCCCCAGACGATTCTAGAGGCCCCCAGGACCCTTCTAAAAGAACCCAGACCCTTCTAGAGACTCCCAGGACCCTTCTAAAAGCCCCAAGATCCATCTAGAGCCCCCCAGGGCCCTTCTAAAATAACCCAGACCCTTCTAGAGGGCCCCAGATCCCATCTAAAGGCACCCAGACGCTTCTAGATCTCCCCAGGACCCTTCTAAAAGCCCTCAGACTCTTCTAGAGCCCCCCAGGACACTTCTAAAAGCCCCCAGACACTTCTAGAGCGCACCAGGACCCTTCTAAAAGACCCCAGACCTTTCTAGAGCCCCCCAGGACCCTTCTAAAAGAACCCAGACCCTTCTAGAGCCCCCCAGGACCCTTCTAAAAGCCCCCAGACCCTTCTAGAGTCTACCAGGACGCATCTAAAAGCCCACAGACTCTTCTAGAGCCCCCCAGGACCCTTCTAAAAGCCCACAGACCCTTCTAGAGCCCCCTAGGACCCTTCTAAAAGCACCCAGACACATCTAGACCCCACCCGGATCCTTCTAAAAGCCACCAGACCATTCTAGAGCCCCTCAGGACCCTTCTAAAAGCCGCAAGACCCTTCTAGAGGCCCCACAGGACCCTTCTAAAAGCCCCCAGACGGTTCTAGACACACCCGGATCCTCCTAAAACCCCCAGACCCTTCTAGATCCCCCCAGGACCATTCTAAAAGCGCCCAGACCCTTCTAGAGGCCCCCAGGACCCTTCTAAAAGCACCCAGACCCTTCTAGAGCCCCCCAGGAACCTTCTAAAAGCGCCCAGACCCTTCTAGAGGCCCCCAGGACACTTCTAAAAGCCGCCAGACATTTCTAGAGCCCATCAGGACCCTTCTAAAAGCCCCCAGACCCTTCTAGAGATTCCCAGGACTCTTCTAAAATTCCACAGATCCATCTAGAGACCCCCGGGGCCCTTCTAAAAGAACCCAGACCCTTCTAGAGGCCCCCAGGGCCCCTCTAAAGCCAACCAGACGCTTCTAGAGCTCCCCAGGACCCTTCTAAAAGCCCCGATACCCTTCTAGAGCCCCCCAGGGCCCTTCTAAAAGCACCCAGACCCTTCTAGAGCCTCCCAGAACCCTTCTAAAAGCCCCCAGACCCTTCTAGTGGCCCCCAGGACCCTTCTAAAAGCACGCAGACCTTTCTAGAGCCTCCCAGGACCCTTCTAAAAGCCCCCAGACCCTTCTAGAGCCCCCCAGGACCCTTCTAAAAGCACCCAGACCTTTCTAGAGCCCCCCAGGACCCTTCTAAATGCCCTCAGACCCTTCTAGAGCCTCCCAGGACCCTTCTAAAAGCCCCCAGACCCTTCTAGAGCCCCCCAAAACCCTTCTAAAAGCACAAAGACCCTTCTAGAGGCCTCCAGGGCCCATCTTAAGGTCCCCAGACCCTTCTAAACCCTCCCCGGTTCCTTCTATAAGCCCTCAGAGCCTTCTAGTTGCCACCAGGACCCTTCTGAAAGCACCCAGACCCTTCTAGAGGCCCCTAGGACCCTTCTAAAAGCACCCAGACCCTTCTAGAGCCCCCCAGGACCCTTTTAAAAGCACGCAGACCCTTCTAGAGGCCTCCAGGACACTTCTAAAAGCGCCCTGACCATTCTAGAGGCCCCCAGGAACATTCTGAAAGTCCCCACACCCTTCTCGAGGCCCCCAGGACCCTTCTAAAAGCCCCCAGACCCTTCTCGAGCTTCCCAGGACCCTTCTACAAGGCCCCAGATCCATCTAGAACCCCCCCCGGACCCTTCTAAAAGCCCCCAGACCCTTCCAGAGGACCCCAGAACCCTTCTAAAACAGCCCAGACCTTTCTAGAGCCCCCCAGGACCCTTCTAAAAGCCCCCAGACGCTTCTAGAGCCCCCCAGGACCCTTCTATAAGCCCCCAGACCCTGCTAGAGGCCCCCAGGGCCCCTCTTAAGGCACCCAGACCCTTCTAGACCCTCCCCGGATCCTTCTATATGCCCCCAGACCATTCTAGAGGCCGCCAGGACCATTCTGAAAGCACCCAGACCCTTCTAGAGGCCCCCAGGACCATTCTAAAAGCCCCCAGACCCTTCTAGAGGCCCCTAGGGCCCTTCTAAAAGCACCAGACCCTTCTAGAGCCCCCCTTAACCCTTCTAAAACTCCTAGACACTTCTAGTGTCCCCCAGGACCGTTCTAAAAGACCCCAGAGCCTACTAGAGAACCCCAGGACCCTTCTAATAGACCCCAGACCCATCTAGTGCCTCCCAGGACCCTTCTAAAAGCCCCCAGACCCTTCTAGAGCTCACCAGGACCCTTCTAAAACACCCAGATCCTTCTAGAGCCCCCCAGGGCCCTTCTAAAAGGCCCCAGGCCCTTCTAGAGCCCACCAGGGCCCATCTAAAAGCCCTCAGACCCTTCTAGAGGCCTCCAGGACCCTTCTAAAAGCGCCCTGACCCTTCTAGAGGCCCCCAGGACCCTTCTAAAAGCCCCCAGACCCTTCTCGAGGCCCCCAGGACCCTTTTAAATGCCCCCAGACCCTTCTAGAGCCCCCAAGGATATTTCTAAAAGACCACCGATCCTTCTAGAGCCCCCCAGGACCCTTCGAAAAGCTCCCAGACCCTTCTACAGCCCCCCAGCACCCTTCTCAAAGCCCCCAGACCATTCTAGACCCCACCCGGATCCTTCTAAAAGGCCCAGACCCTTCTAGAGCCTCCCAGGACACTTCTAAAAGCACCCAGACCCTTCTAGACCCTCCCAAGACCCTTCTAAAAGAACCCAGACCCTTCTAGAGCCCCCCAGGACCCTTCTAAAAGCCCCCAGACCCTTCTAGAGCCCCCCAGGACCCTTCTAAAAGCCCCCAGACCCTTCTAGAGGCCCCCAGGACCCTTCTAAAAGCCCCCAGACCCTGCTACAGCCCCCCAGGACCATTCTGAAAGTCCCCAGACCCTTCTAGAGCACCCCAGGACCCTTCTAAAACCCCGAGACCCTTCTAGAGCCCCCCAGGACCCTTCTAAAAGCCCCCAGACCCTTCTAGAGCCCCCCAGGACCCTTCTAAAAGACCCCAGACCCTTCTAGAGAAGCCCAGGACCCTTCTAAAAGCCCCCAGACCATTCTAGAGGCCCCCAGGACCCTTCTAAAGGCACCCAGACCCTTCTACAGCCCCCCAGGACCCTTCTAAAAGTACCCAGACCCTTCTAGAGCACCCCAGGACCCTTCTAAAACCCCGAGACCCTTCTAGAGCCCCCCAGGACCCTTCTAAAAGCCCCCAGAACCTTCTAGAGCCCCCCAGGACCCTTCTAAAAGCCCCCAGACCCTTCTAGAGCCCCCCAGGACCGATCTAAAAGCCCCCAGACCCTTCTAGATGCCTCTAGGACCCTTCTAAAAGCCCCCAGACCCTTCTAGAGCCCCCCAGGGCCACTCTAAAAGCCCCCAGACCATTCTAGAGCCCCCCAGGACCCTTCTAAAAGCCCCCAGACCCTTCTAGAGCCCCCCAGGACCTTTCTAAAAGCCCCCAGACCTTTCTAGAGCAACCCAGTTCCCTTCTAAAATGCGCCAGACCCTTCCAGATGCCCCCACGGCCACTCTAAAGGCAACCAGACGCTTCTAGAGCTCCCCAGGACCCTTCTAAAAGCCTCCAGACAATTCTAGAGCTCCCAAGGACCCTTCTAAAAGCCCCCAGACCCTTCTAGCGCTCCCAGGACCATTCTAAAAGCCCCCAGACCCTTCTAGAGCCCCCCAGGACCCTTCTAAAAGAACACAGACCATTCTAGAGGCCCCCAGGGCCCCTCTTAACGCCCCCAGACCCTTCAAGACCCTCCCCGGATCCTTCTATCATCCCCCAGACCCTTCTAGAGGCCCCCAGGACCATTCTGAAAGACCCCAGACCCTTCTAGAGGCCCCCGGGACTCTTCTAAAAGCCCCCAGACCCTTCTAGATGCCCCTAGGACCCTTCTAAAAGCCCCCAGACCCTTCTAGAGCCCCCCAGAACCCTTCTAAAAGCACCCAGACCTTTCTAGAGCCTCCCAGGACCCTTCTAAAAGCCCCCAGACCCTTCTAGAGCCCCCCAGGACCCTTCTAAAAGCACCCAGACCTTTCTAGAGCCCCCCAGAACCCTTCTAAATGCCCTCAGACCCTTCTAGAGCCTCCCAGGACCCTTCTAAAAGCCCCCAGACCCTTCTAGAGCCCCCCAAAACCCTTCTAAAAGCACAAAGACCCTTCTAGAGGCCTCCAGGGCCCATCTTAAGGTCCCCAGACCCTTCTAAACCCTCCCCGGTTCCTTCTATAAGCCCTCAGACCCTTCTAGTTGCCACCAGGACCCTTCTGAAAGCACCCAGACCCTTCTAGAGGCCCCCAGAAACCCTTCTGATAGCCCCCAGACCCTTCTAGAGGCCCCTAGGACCCTTCTAAAAGCACCCAGACCCTTCTAAACCCCCCCAGGACCCTTCTAAAAGCACCCAGACCCTTCTAGAGCCCCCCAGGACCCTTTTAAAAGCACGCAGACCCTTCTAGAGGCCTCCAGGACACTTCTAAAAGCGCCCTGACCATTCTAGAGGCCCCCAGGAACATTCTGAAAGTCCCCACACCCTTCTCGAGGCCCCCAGGACCCTTCTAAAAGCCCCCAGACCCTTCTCGAGCTTCCCAGGACCCTTCTACAAGGCCCCAGATCCATCTAGAACCCCCCCCGGACCCTTCTAAAAGCCCCCAGACCCTTCCAGAGGACCCCAGAACCCTTCTAAAACAGCCCAGACCCTTCTAGAGCCCCCCAGGACCCTTCTAAAAGCCCCCAGACGCTTCTAGAGCCCCCCAGGACCCTTCTATAAGCCCCCAGACCCTGCTAGAGGCCCCCAGGGCCCCTCTTAAGGCCCCCAGACCCTTCTAGACCCTCCCCGGATCCTTCTATATGCCCCCAGACCATTCTAGAGGCCGCCAGGACCATGCTGAAAGCACCCAGACCCTTCTAGAGGCCCCCAGGACCATTCTAAAAGCCCCCAGACCCTTCTAGAGGCCCCTAGGGCCCTTCTAAAAGCACCCAGACCCTTCTAGAGCCCCCCAGGGCCCCTCTTAACGCCCCCAGACCCTTCTAGACCCTCCCCGGATCCTTCTATAATCACGCAGACCCTTCTAGAGGCCCCCAGGACCATTCTGAAAGCCCCCAGACCCTTCTAGAGGCCCCCGGGACTCTTCTAAAAGCCCCCAGACCCTTCTAGATGCCCCTAGGGCCCTTCTAAAAGCCCCCAGACCCTTCTAGAGCCCCCCAGAACCCTTCTAAAAGCTCCTAGACCCTTCTAGTGTCCCCCAGGACCCTTCTAAAAGCCCCCAGACCCTACTAGAGAAACCCAGGACACTTCTAATAGCCCCCAGACCCTTCTAGTGCCTCCCAGAACCCTTCTAAAAGTCCCCAGACCCATCTAGAGCTCACCAGGACACTTCTAAAAGCACCCAGACCCTTCTAGAGGCCCCCAGGACCCTTCTAAAAGACCCCAGACCCTTCCAGAGGCCCCTCAGGTCCCTTCTAAAAGCACCCAGACCCTTCTAGAGGCCCCCAGGACCCTTCTAAAAGCCCCCAGACACTTCTAGAGCCCACCAGAACGATCTAATAGCCCTCAGACCCTTCTAGATGCCTCCAGGACCCTTCTAAAAGCCCCCAGACCCTTCTAGATCCCGCCAGGGCCCTTATAAAAGCCACCAGACCCTTCTAGAGCCTCCCAGAACCCTTCTAAAAGCCCCCAGACCCTTCAAGAGCCACCCAGGACCCTTCTAAAAGGACCCAGACGCTTCTAGAGCCCCCCTTAACACTTCTAAAACTCCTAGACCCTTCTAGACCCCACCCGGATCCTTCTAAAATCCCCCAGACCCTTCTAGAGCCTCCCAGGACCCATCTAAAAGCCCCCAGACCCTTCTAGAGCCCCCCAGGACCCTTCTAAAAGCCCCCAGACTTTTCTAGAGTCCCCCAGGACCCTTCTAAATGCCCCCAGACCCTTCTAAAGCCCCCCAGGACCCTTCTAAAAAACCCAGATCCATCTAGAGCCCCCCAGGGCCCTTCTAAAAGAATCCAGACCCTTCTAGAGGCTCCCAGGGCCCCTCTAAATGCAACCAGACGATTTTAGAGCTCCCCAGGACCCTTTGAAAAACACCCAGACCCTTCTACAGCCCCCCAGGACCGTTCTAAAAGCACACAGACCCTTCTAGAGCCCCCCAGGACCATTCTAAAAGCCCCCAGACCCTTCTAGAGCCCCCCAGGACCCTTCTAAAAGCCCCCAGACCATTCTAGAGGCCCGCAGGACCCTTCTAAAAGCCCCCAGACTATTCTAGAGACACCAGGACCCTTTTAAAAGCCCCCAGACCATTCTAAAGCCCACCAGGACCCTTCTAAAAAACACAGATCCTTCTAGAGCCCCCCAGGGCCCTTCTAAAAGGTCCCAGGCCCTTCTAGAGCCCACCAGGGCCCATCTAAAAGCCCCCAGACCCATCTAGAGGCCTCCAGGACCCTTCTAAAAGCGCCCTGACCCTTCTAGAGGCCCCCAGGACCCTTTTAAATGGCCCCAGACCCTTCTAGAGCCCCCAAGGATCCTTCTAAAAGCCCCCAGACCCTTCTAGAGGCCTCCAGGACCTTTCTAAAAGCCCCCAGACCATTCTAGAGCCCCCCAGGACCCTTCGAAAAGCTCCCAGACCCTTCTAGAGCCCCCCAGCACCCTTCTCAAAGCCCCCAGACCATTCTAGACCCCACCCGGATCCTTCTAAAAGGCCCAGACCCTTCTAGAGCCTCCCAGGACACTTCTAAAAGCACCCAGACCCTTCTAGACCCTCCCAAGACCCTTCTAAAAGCCCCCAGACCCTTCTAGAGCCCACCAGGACCCTTCTAAAAGCCCCCAGACCCTTCTAGAGCCCCCCAGGACCCTTCTAAAAGCACCCAGACCCTTCTAGAGGACCCCAGGACCCCTCTAAAGGCACCCAGACCCTGCTACAGCCCCCCAGGACCCTTCTAAAAGTCCCCAGACCCTTCTAGAGCCCCCCAGGACCCTTCTAAAACCCCGAGACCCTTCTAGAGCCCCCCAGGACCCTTCTAAAAGCCCCCAGACCCTTCTAGAGCCCCCCAGGACCCTTCTAAAAGCCCCCAGACCCTTCTAGAGCCCCCCAGGACCGATCTAAAAGCCCCCAGACCCTTCTAGATGCCTCTAGGACCCTTCTAAAAGCCCCCAGACCCTTCTAGAGCCCCCCAGGGCCACTCTAAAAGCACCCAGACCATTCTAGAGCCCCCCAGGACCCTTCTAAAAGCCCCCAGACCCTTCTAGAGCCCCCCAGGCCCTTATAAAAGCCCCCAGACCTTTCTAGAGCAACCCAGGGCCCTTCTAAAAGGCGCCAGA
>JAUNZM010003171.1:0-30957 GCA_033459285.1 Clamator glandarius
AAGAACAATAACGTTAATAATAATGATAATAATAATAATAAAATAATAATAAAATTAATAATAACACCACCAACGACAACAATAGCAAACGGCGACGACGACGATAACAATAACAATAATTAATAACAATAATTACCAATAAAATAAGGGGGGGGGGCGGTCAATAAATAAGAATAAGTTAGGGGGGCTCAGAGCCTGTTGCGCAGCAGGACGAGGGCGCGCGAGGCCCAGTCGAGGTGCAGGTGCAGCCCCTGCAGCACCGCGTGGGCCGCCTGCACCAGGGCCCAGGGCGACGACGGGGGCGGCGGCGGAGGGGGGGGCGCAGCCGGGCGAGGGAGGGCCAGGCGGGACAGCTGGGGACACCGGGGGGGGGGGACAGTGAGGTGTGGGGAGGGGGGGAGATATGGGGGGGTATGGGGGAGATGGGGGGCATGGGGGGATGTGGGGGTATGGGGGGTGTGGGGGGATATGGGGGGTGTGGGGGAGATGGGGGGTGTGGGGGTATGGGGGGTGTGGGGGGATATGGGGGAGATGGGGGGCATGGGGGGTGTGGTGGGATATGGGGGTATGGGGGGTGTGGGGGGATATGGGGGGTGTGGGGGAGATGGGGGATATGGGGGTATGGGGGGTATGGGGGGAGATGGGGGAGATGGGGGAGATGGGGGGCATGGGGGGTGTGGGGGGATATGGGGGGTGTGGGGGAGATGGGGGATATGGGGAGATGGGGGAGATGGGGGATATGGGGGGTGGGGGGGATATGGGGAGATGGGGGAGATGGGGGATATGGGGGATGTGGGGGGATATGGGGGTATGGGGGGTGTGGGGGAGATGGGGGATATGGGGAGATGGGGGAGATGGGGGATATGGGGGATATGGGGGGCATGGGGGATGTGGGGGGATATGGAGGTATGGGGGGTGTGGGGGAGATGGGGTATATGGGGGAGATGGGGGATATGGGGGATGTGGGGGGATATGGGGGTATGGGGGTATGGGGGAGATGGGGGATATGGGGGGTGTGGGGGAATATGGGGGTATGGGGGTATGGGGGGCATGGGGGATGTGGGGGGATATGGGGGTATGGGGGGTGTGGGGGGATATGGGGGGTGTGGGGGGTATGGGGGATATGGGGGGAGTGGGGGATATGGGGATATGGGGGATATGGGGGTATGGGGGATATGGGGGATATGGGGGTATGGGGGATGTGGGGGGATATGGGGGTATGGGGGGTGTGGGGGAGATGGGGGATATGGGGGATATGGGTGGCATGGGGGAGATGGGGGTCATGGGGGGTGTGGGGGGATATGGGGGTATGGGGGAGATGGGGGGCATGGGGGATATGGGGGATATGGGGGATATGGGGGTATGGGGGAGATGGGGGGCGTGGGGGGTGTGGGGGGATATGGGGGTATGGGGGGTGTGGGGGGATATGGGGATATGGGGGAGATGGGGGAGATGGGGGATATGGGGGATATGGGGGGCATGGGGGATGTGGGGGGATATGGAGGTATGGGGGGTGTGGGGGAGATGGGGTATATGGGGGGTGTGGGGGATATGGGGGTATGGGGGGTGTGGGGGGATATGGGGGTATGGGGGAGATGGGGGGCATGGGGGATATGGGGGATATGGGGGTATGGGGGGTGTGGGGGGATATGGGGGTATGGGGGAGATGGGGGGTATGGGGGATATGGGGGTATGGGGGATATGGGGGGTGTGGGGGAGATGGGGGAGATGGGGGATATGAGGTATGTGGGGGGATATGGGGGTATGGGGGGTGTGGGGGAGATGGGGGAGATGGGGGAGATGGGGGATATGGGGGATATGGGGGGATATGGGGTATGTGGGGGGATATGGGGTATGTAGGGGGATATGGGGGATGTGGGGGGTGTGGGGGGTGTGGGGGGATATGGGGGGTGTGGGGGGTATGAGTGTTATGGGGGATACTGGAGTATGGGGGATATGGGGGATATGGGGATATGGGGGATATGGGGGGTGTGGGGGGATATGGGGGGTGTGGGGGATATGGGGGATATGGGGGATATGGGGGATATGGGGGTATGGGGGGTATGGGGGATATGGGGGTCATGGGGGATGTGGGGTATGTGGGGGGATATGGGGGGTATGGGGGGTGTGGGGGGATATGGGGGTATGGGGGGTGTGGGGGGATATGGGGAATATGGGGGGTATGGGGGATATGGGGGGTGTGGGGGGATATGGGGGTATGGGGGATATGGGGATATGGGGGGTGTGGTGGACATGGGGGGACATGGGGGATACGGGGGGATATGGGGACATGGGGGGCCATTGGGGGATATGGAGGGACATGGAGGGACATGGAGGGATATAGGGGGTAATGGGGGGATGTGGGGGATGTGGGGGATGTGGGGATATGGGGGGACATGGGGAGGGGACATCAGGGAGGGGGGACACATGAGGGGAGGGGGGATATGGGGAGAAATGGGGGGACATGCGGAGGGGACAAGGGGACATGAGTTGGGGGACCTTGGGGAGGGGGGATATGGGGAGGGGACATGGGGACACGTGTGAGGGACATCGGGGAGGGGTGACACGTGTGGGGAGGGGGGATATGGGGGATACGGGGAGGGGACACGGGGACAAGTGTAGGGGGACCTTGGGGAGGGGGGATATGGGGGGATACGGGGAGGGGACATAGGGACATGTGTGAGGGGACATCAGGGAGGGGGGACGTGTGGGGAGGGAGGATACGGGGGACATGGGGGGGACACGTGAGGGGACATGGGGACTCGGGGACACTCGAGGGCCGTCCCCGTCGGGCCTTCTCAGACCACGCCCCAGCCACGCCCACTTCCAAGCCACGCCCCCATGCAGCTAATATACAGCGAGGCCAAGGCCCCTCGCTAAGCCACGCCCCCATGCACAAAGGGAACCACGCCCCTCTCTAAGCCACGCCCCCTCCGCGGCACTCCTAATCGCGAGACCACGCCCCCCTCGCTAAACCCCGCCCCAAACACAACAAGCGTGCGATGCAGCCCCAAGCCCCGCCCCCTCGATGCCCACCGGAAGTCCCCCGCCCACCGGAAGTCCCCCGCCCACCGGAAATCCCGCCCCATCTCGTCGCTCACCAGGTGTTCGAGGCGCCTCCCGAGCCGCTCGAGCCGCCCCTGCAGCGCCGCCAACTCCGAGTCCAGCGAGCGCAGCGCCGCCCCCGGGCCGCCCCGCCGCAGCCACTCGAGCAGCGACCGGTACCGGGCCAGATCCGCGCTCAGCCGGCTCAGCGCCGCCGCCTGCGGGCACCGCGGGGGGTCACACACCGGGGAACCGGACCCCAGGCCCACGGGGAGAGACCCCGGAGCCACGGGGAGAGACCCCGGAGCCACGGGAACCGACCTCAGACCCACGAGGGACCAAGAGACCCACGGGGAGAGACCCCAGAGCCACGAGGGACCGAGAGACCCACGGGAACGGAGCCCAGACCCACGGGAAACTGAGATTCATCCACGGGGAACCCTCTCCCACGGGGAAACTGCAGCCACCAGCGACCCCACACCCACGGGGGAGCGAGAGACCCACGGGAAGCGACCCCAGACCCACGGGATCCAACCCCAGAACCATGGGAACTGACCCCAGACCCATGGGGAATTAAGAAATCCGCAGGAACCTCCTCCAGACCCACGGGGGACTGAGCCCAGACCCGCGGGAACCCACCCGAGACCCATGGAATCTGACCTCAGACCCAGAGGGAACCCGCTCCCGCAGGGAAACCGCTTCCACCGGGGACCCCAGGCCCACGGAGAACCGAGAAACCCATAGGAACTGACCCCACACCCACGGGGAGAGACCCCACACCCATGAGGGGACCGAGAGATCCATGGGAACCAACTCCAGACCCACGGGAACCAATCGAACACCCATGGGATCCAGCCCCAGACCCACAGGAACGGATCGAACACCCATGGGATCCGACCCCAGACCCACGGGAACCGATCGAACACCCATGGGATCCAGCCCCAGACCCACAGGAACCGATCGAACACCCATGGGATCCGACCCCAGACCCATGGGAACCGATCAAACACCCATGGGATCCGACCCCAGACCCATGGGAACCGATCGAACACCCATGGGATCCGACCCCAGACCCACGGGAACCGATCGAACACCCATGGGATCCGACCCCAGACCCACAGGAACCGATCGAACACCCATGGGATCCGACCCCAGACCCATGGGAACCGATCGAACACCCATGGGATCCGACCCCAGACCCACAGGAACCGATCGAACACCCATGGGATCCGACCCCAGACCCACAGGAACCGATCGAACACCCATGGGATCCGACCCCAGACCCACGGGAACCGATCGAACACCCATGGGATCCGACCCCAGACCCACGGGAACCGATCGAACACCCATGGGATCCAGCCCCAGACCCACAGGAACCGATCGAACACCCATGGGATCCGACCCCAGACCCACGGGAACCGATCGAACACCCATGGGATCCGACCCCAGACCCACAGGAACCGATCGAACACCCATGGGATCCGACCCCAGACCCATGGGAACCGATCGAACACCCATGGGATCCGACCCCAGACCCACAGGAACCGATCGAACACCCATGGGATCCGACCCCAGACCCACAGGAACCGATCGAACACCCATGGGATCCGACCCCAGACCCACGGGAACCGATCGAACACCCATGGGATCCGACCCCAGACCCACGGGAACCGATCGAACACCCATGGGATCCAGCCCCAGACCCACAGGAACCGATCGAACACCCATGGGATCCGACCCCAGACCCACGGGAACCGATCGAACACCCATGGGATCCGACCCCAGACCCACGGGAACCGATCGAACACCCATGGGATCCGACCCCAGACCCATGGGAACCGGGCGTCACCCATGGGGAAAGACCCCAGACCCGCGGGGACCCCACGGATCCCTCTCCCACCCCTGCTCCGTCTCCCCACGGCGTTTCCCCCTTCCCCACTGGTGTCCGTGTCCCCACCTGGATGTTGGCGAGTTCCAGGGCGCTCATGGAGAGGGTGGGGAGGGAATCCAGCTTGTGCTCCCCCTCCGCTGGGAATCGCGACTTCTGCGGGAGGGAGGGGGGGGGTGCGGTGGGTCAGCCCACGCGTGACCCCAAAACACGAGTGGGAGTGGGGGAGAAGAGGAGAGGAGGGAGGAATGGAGGGGGGGGGGGACACACGCGTGGTACCCACGAGGAGCGCCAGGAAGGCTTTGGTGTCGCTGAGCAGCGCCTTGGCCAGGCTGACGATGCCGTCCAGGTCCACGCGTGGGTCCGGGGGGCGCAGGCGAGGGGGGGGGCGCCCCCAAACCGGGACACGGACCCGGCCACAGCCCCGGCCACAGCCCCAGCAGAGCCAGCAGCGCCCGCCACGGAGACCCTGCGGGCACGGACACGCGTGGGGGCGCGGCTCCCAGGGCTCCTGGAGCTGAGATTCCACAGCTCCCAGCGCTCGCAGCGCTCCCAGTACTCAGAATTCCAAAGGTCCTAGTGCTCCCAAGGGCTGGGGTTCCACAGATCCGAGTGGTCCCAGTGCTCCTGGAGCTGGGATTCCGCAGCTCCCAGTGCTCCTGGGGCTGAAGATTCCACAGCTCCCAGTGCTCCCCGTGCTGGGATTCCACAGCTCCCAGTGCTTCCAGGGCTGGGATTCCACAGCTCCAAGTGGTCCCAGTGCTCCCGGAGCTAGGAATTCCACAGCTCCCAGTACTCCTCGAGCTGGGATTCCACAGCTCCCAGTGCTTCTGGGGCTGAAGATTCCACAGCTCTCATCACTCCTGGTACTCGGAATTCCAAAGGTTCTAGTGCTCCCAGTGCTTCTCAAGCTGGGATTCCACAGCTCTAAGTGCTCCCAGGGCTGGGATTATACAGCTCCCAGTTCTCCCAGTGCTCCCAGGGCTGGGATTCCACAGCTCCAAGTGCTCCCAGGGCTGGGATTCCACGGCTCCAAGTGGTCCCAGTGCTCCCGGAGCTGGGATTCCTCAGCTCCCGGTGCTCCTCAGGCTGGGATTCCACAGCTCCCATCACTCCCAGTACTCGGAATTCGAAAGGTTCTAGTGCTCCCAGGGCTGGGATTCCACAGCTCCAAGTGGTCCCACTGCTCCCGGAGCTGGGATTCCACAGCTCCCAGTGCTCCTGGGGCTGAAGATTCCACAGCTCCCAGCGCTCCTGGTACTCGGAATTCCAAAGGTCCCAATGCTCCCAGAGCTGCGAGTCTACGGCACCAAGTACTCCCAGTGCTGGGATTCCACAGCTCCAAGTGGTCCTAGTGCTCCTAGAGCTCCCAGTACTCGGAATTCCAAAGCTCCCAGTGCTCCCAGAGCTGCGATTCCACAGCTCCCAGTACTCCTCGAGCTGGGATTCCGCAGCTCCTGATGTTCCCAGTGCTGGGAATCCACAGCTCCAAGTGGTCCCAGTGCTCCTGGAGCTGGGATTCCACAGCTCCCAGTGCTCCTGGGGCTGAAGATTCCACAGCTCCCAGCACTCCTGGGGCTGAAGATTCCACAGCTCCCAGCGCTCCCAGTACTCGGAATTCCAAAGGTCCCAGTGCTCCCAGAGCTGCGATTCCACAGCTCCAAGTGCTCCCAGGGCTGGGATTCCGCAGCTCCCGATGTTCCCAGTGCTGGGAATCCACAGCTCCAAGTGGTCCCAGTGCTCCCGGAGCTGGGATTCCACAGCTCCCAGTGCTCCTGGGGCTGAAGATTCCACAGCTCCCAGTGCTCCTGGAGGTGAGATTCGCAGATCCAAGGGCTGGGATTCCACAGCTCCCAGCGCTCCCAGTACTTGGAATTCCAGAGGTCCTAGTGCTCCCAGGGCTGGGATTCTACATCACCCAGTACTCCCAGTGCACCCCATGCTGGGATTCCACAGCTCCAAGTGCTCCTGGGGCTGAGGATCCCACAGCTCCCAGTGCTCTCTGAGTTGACATTCCACAACTCCCAGCTCTCCCAGTACTCGGAATTCCAAAGGTCCTAGTGCTCCCAGAGCTGCGATTCTATAGCACCCAGTGCTCCCGGTGCTCCCAGGGCTGGGATCCCACAGCTCCCAGCACTCCCAGTACTCGGAATTCCAAAGCTCCTAGTGCTCCCAGAGCTGCGATTCCACAGCTCCCAGTGCTCCTCAGGCTGGGATTCCACAGCTCCAACTGGTCCCAGTGCTTCCCGAGCTGGGATTCCACAGCTCCCAGTGCTCCCAGGACTGGGATTCCACAGCTCCATGTGGTCCCCGTGCTCCCGGAGCTGGGATTCCACAGCTCCCAGTGCTCCTGGGGCTGAAGATTCCACAGCTCCCAGCGCTCCCAATACTCGGAATTCCAGAGGTCCGTAATGCTCCCAGTGCTCCCAGAGCTGCGATTCTACAGCATCCAGTACCCCTAGTGCTCCCGGAGCTGGGATTCCACAGCTCCCAGTGCTCCCAGGGCTGGGATTCCACAGCTCCAAGTGGTCCCAGTGCTTCATGAGCTGGGATTCCACAGCTCCCAGTGCCCCAGGGCTGGGATGCCACAGCTCCAAGTGGTCCCAGTGCTTCATGAGCTGGGATTCCACAGCTCCCAGTGCCCCAGGGCTGGGATTCCACAGCTCCAAGTGGTCCCAGTGCTTCATGAGCTGGGATTCCACAGCTCCCAGTGCTCCCAGGGCTGGGATTCCACAGCTCCCAGTGCCCCAGGGCTGGGATTCCACAGCTCCCAGTGCCCCAGGGCTGGGATTCCACAGCTCCAAATGGTCCCAGTGCTTCCAGAGCTGGGATTCCACAGCTCCCAGTGCCCCAGGGCTGGGATTCCACAGCTCCAACTGGTCCCAGTGCTTCCAGAGCTGGGATTCCACAGCTCCCAGTGCCCCAGGGCTGGGATTCCACAGCTCCAACTGGTCCCAGTGCTTCCTGAGCTGGGATTCCACAGCTCCCAGTGCCCCAGGGCTGGGATTCCACAGCTCCAACTGGTCCCAGTGCTTCCTGAGCTGGGATTCCACAGCTCCCAGTGCTCCCAGGGCTGGGATTCCACAGCTCCAACTGGTCCCAGTGCTTCCTGAGCTGGGATTCCACAGCTCCCAGTGCTCCCCGAGCTGGGATTCCACAGTTCCCAGTGCTCCCCGAGCTGGGATTCCACAGCTTCCAGTGCTTCCAGTGCTGGGATTCCACAGCTCCCAGTGCTCCCAAGGGCTGGGATTCCACAGCTCCAATTGGTCCCAGTGCTCCCCAAACCGAGATTCTACAGCTCCCAGTGCTCCCCTAGCTGGGATTCCACAGCTCCCAGTGCTTCCAGTGCTGGGATTCCACAGCTCCAACTGGTCCCTGGACTGGGATTCCACAGCTCCCAGTGCTCCCATTGCTCGGGATTCTGGAGATCCCAGTGCTCCCAGTTCTCCCAGCTCTGGGGATTCCACAGCTCCCAGTGCTCCTCGAGCTGCGATTCCACAGCTCCCAGTGTTCCCAGTGCTCCCCGAGCCGGGATTCCACAGCTCCCAGTGTTCCCAGTGCTCCTGGGGCTGGTGGATCCCCGGGATCCCGAAATTTGGGGCTCCCTGGTGCCTTGGAATTGCCGGGACCGGGGATCCCACGATTTGCAGCTACCGGGATCCCGGGACCGGGGCCTCTCGGGGCTCCCGGGGCTGTCGGGTTTCCCGGGATTCCTGGAGCTCCCGGGGTCCCGGAGTTTGGGACTCCCGGTTTCTCCAGGTATTTGGGGCTCCTGGGACTGATGCTCCCGGTATTTGGGGCTCCTGGTATTTGGGGCTCTCCGTAATTGGGGTTCTCGGTGCTCCTGGTATTTGGGGCTCCTGGAATTTGGGGTTCCTGAGTCTGATGCTCTCAGTATTTGGGGCCCTGGGGCTGGATCTCCCAGTCCTCCAGGTATTTGGGGCTCCCAGTGTTTCTAGTATTTGGGGCTCCTGGAATTTGGGGCTCCCAGTGCTCCCATTATTTGGGGCTCTTGGAATTTGAGGTTCAAGGTGTTTCTAGTATTTGGGGCTCCTGGTATTTGGGGCTCCCGGTGCTCCCTGTATTTGAGGCTCCTGGGTCTGATGCTCCTGATGTTTCGGGCTCCTGGAATTCGGGGCTCCCGGTGCTCCCCGCATTTAAGGCTCCTGGGGTTGGAGCTCCTGGTATTTGGGGGTCCCTGTGTTCCTGATATTTGAGGTTCCCTGTATTTGGGGCTCTGGAGTTTTGAGCTCCCTGTGCTCCCGGTATTTGGGGCTCCAGGAGTTTGGGGCTCCCGGTATTTGGGGCTCCTGGGGCTGATGCTCCGGGAATTTGGGGCTCCCGGGGCTGGAACTCCCAGTGCTCCCAGAATTTGGGGGTTCCTGGGTCTGATGCTCCCGGTATTTGGGGCTCCCGGATTTTGGGGCTCCTGGGGCTGATGCTCCCGGAATTTGGGGCTCCTGGGTCTGGTGCTCCCGGAATTTGGGGCTCCTGGAGTTTGGGGCTCCCGGTATTTGGGGCTCCTGGAGTTTGGGGCTCCTGGTATTTGGGGCTCCTGGGGCTGATGTTCCCGGAATTTGGGGCTCCCAGGGCTGGAACTCCCAGTGCTCCTGGAATTTGGGGGTTCCTGGGTCTGATGCTCCTGGTATTTGGGGCTCCCGGATTTTGGGGCTCCTGGGGCTGAGTCTCCCGGAATCTGGGGCCCCCGGGGCTGGAGCTCCCGGTGCTCCCGGGATTTGGGGGTTCCTGGGGCTGATGCTCCTGGATTTTGGGGCTCCTGGAGTTTGAGGCTCCCGGTATTTGGGGCTCCCGGGATTTGGGGGTTCCTGGGGCTGATGCTCCTGGATTTTGGGGCTCCTGGAGTTTGAGGCTCCCGGTATTTGGGGACTCCTGGGTCTGATGCTCCCGGTATTTGGGGCTCCTGGAGTTTGAGGCTCCCGGGATTTGGGGGTTCCTGGGGCTGATGCTCCTGGATTTTGGGGGCTCCCGGAGTTTGGGGCTCCCGGGATTTGGGGGCTCCCGGCATTTGGGGCTCCTGGTATTTGGGGGCTCCTGGGTCTGATGCTCCCGGTATTTGGAGCCCTCGGGGCTGGAGCCCCCGGTGCTCCCGGAATTTGGGGCCCCCGGGGCTGGAGCCCCCGGTGTTCCCGGTATTAGGGACCCCCGGAATCTGGGGCTCCGGGTATTTGGGGTTCCAGGCAATCGGGGTTCCCTCTATTTGGGGTTCCCCGGTGCTCGGGGTATTCGGGGCTCCCTGTCCCGCGTGTGTGTGTGTGTGTGTGTGTGTGGGGTCCAGGTGTGGGGGGGCCCTTGGGGGGGCGGCGGCTCCGCGCTGGGAGGTCCCGGTGTGGAAATTGTGATGCGGGCTGAGTCAGGGGCGGCCCCTGCAGCCCCCGCCATGGATTGGGGGGGGGGGGGCTCCTTCTCTCCCCTCCTTCCCCTTCCCCCAGCCCTGTAACCCCCCCCCACGCGTGTCCGTGACCCCCTTTCCCCCCCCCCCCCCCCCAATAATCCCGTGGGGAGCGGTCGCCCCGGGGCGGGCAGGTGCGCGCCGGGGCCGTTTGCGGTTTTCGGGAGGCGAGGCCGCAGCTGCCCGAGCCCCGAGGCCACGGGGATGGACGCGCCCCGTCCCGCCGTGGGGGTGAAGGAGGGAGGGGGGGGGGGGATCCACCCACGGACACCCCAACCCTCACCCGGAGAGATGGGGAGGAGAGTAGGGGGGGGGAAGGTCACGGTGCCTCGGTGGTCCGACCCCCCCCCCCCCCCCCCCCATGATTTAAACCACCCCCCCCCCACTCGTGTCTCCATCCCACTCACAATCATTCCCCCCCCCCCCCATGCTTAGACCCCCCCTCTAAACTCGTGTCTTGCTCCTACTCGCAATCACGAGCCCCCCCCAATTCTTTAACCCCCCTCACTCGTGTCTTGCTCCTACTCGCAATCACGAGCCCCCCCAATGCTTTAACCCCCCTCCCCACTCGTGTCTCGCTCCTACTCGCAATCAGTCCCCCCCAATGCTTTAACCCCCCCTCCCCACTCGTGTCTCGCTCCTACTCGCAATCAGTCCCCCCTCAATACTTTAAACCCCCCTCCCCACTCGTGTCTCACTCCTATTTGCAATCAGTCCCCCCCAATACTTTAAACCCCCCTCCCCACTCGTGTCTCGCTCCTACTCGCAATCACGAGCCCCCCCCAATGCTTTAAACCCCCCACCCCACTCGTGTCTCCCTCCTACTCGCAATCAGTCCCCCCAATGCTTTAACCACCCGCTCCCCACGCGTGTCTCCCTCCTACTCACAACCAGGCAGCCCCCCCAACGCTTTAAGCCCCCCACCCCACTCGTGTCTCCCTCCTACTCACAACCAGGCAGCCCCCCCAACGCTTTAAGCCCCCCACCCCACTCGTGTCTCCCTCCTACTCACAACCAGGCAGCCCCCCCAACGCTTTAAGCCCCCCTCCCCACTCGTGTCTCCCTCCTACTCACAACCAGGCAGCCCCCCCAACGCTTTAAGCCCCCCTCCCCACTCGTGTCTCTCTCCTACTTGCAAACAGTCCCCCCCCAATGCTTTAAACCCCACTCGTGTCTCCCTCCTACTCGCAATCAGTCCCCCCCCCAATGCTTTAACCCCCCTCCCCACTCGTGTCTCCCTCCCACCCGCCACCAGGCGACACTTACTCGTCATGATGGGTCCTTCTTGGGGTCTTCGCACCTGCGGGACCCACTCGCGACGTTGGGGGGTGGGGGGCGTGGAGAGGAGGGTGAGGGGGGGGGGGGGGGGCTGCTGCCCGAGGAGGGTCTTGTTCGCTGTGACCCACGGACACGCTCCCACTGGCCGTGACACGTTCCCACGCTCCCAGAAACGGCTCCACTCGCCGTGAAACGCTCCCACGCTCAAGGACACGCTCCCACGCTCAAGGACACGCTCCCACTCGACGTGACACGCTCACAGAAACGGTTCCACGCTCCCGGACATGCTCCCACTCGACGTGACACGCTCCCACGCTCACAAACGCTCCCACTCGCTGTGAAACGCTCCCACGCTCCCAGAAACGGCTCCACGCTCCCAGACACGCTCCCACTCACTGTGAAACGCTCCCACTCGCCGTGACGCGCTCCCACGCTCCCAGAAACGGTTCCACGCTCCCAGAAACGGTTCCACGCTCCCAGAAACGGTTCCACGCTGAAGGACACGCTCCCACTCGCCGTGACACGCTCCCACGATCACAGACACGCTCTCACACTGGAGGACACGCTCCCACGCTCCCAGAAACGCTCCCACGCTCCCAGAAACGGTTCCACTCGACGTGAAACGCTCCCACGCTGAAGGACACGCTCCCACTCACCGTTCCACGCTCCCACTCGCCGTGACGCGCTCCCACGCTCCCAGACTCGCTCCCCCCGTGCCCCCCGGTCCCCGCTCCCCAGGCTCTTTCTCTCTCCCCCCGTTAATTCCCCGTCGGGAGGCGGCACCGTCGGGGGGGTGGGATGTGCGGGACTCGCGTGGGGGAGCCGGGAGCGTGTCCGTGTGTCCCCGCGTGGCTCCGGCGGCTCCTTTATACCCGGGCGCCGCGGCCGCCGCGATGACACACGCCTGAGTCACGGCTTTTCCATTCGGGAACGGCTCCGGGGGGGAGAGGAACCCCCCACGGCGGGACACGCGGCCCCCCCCACACCCCCCAGCCCGCCCCACGCACCGGGGGGACCCGCGGATCCAAGCGGCTTCGGTTCCGCACCGGGAATCGGGGGCTGAAGCGGCTCCGGGGGCGGCTCCACGCGGGATTCCGGGGCTGAACCGGGATCTGAACCGGCCCCGGGGTCGGTTCCACGCGGGATTCGGGGTCTGAACCGGGATCTGAACCGGCCCCGGGGTCGGTTCCACGCGGGATTCGGGGTCTGAACCGGGATCTGAACCGGCTCCGGGGTCGGTTCCACGCGGGATTCGGGGTCTGAACCGGGATCTGAACCGGCTCCGGGGTCGGTTTCACACCAGAATCAGGGTCTGAACCGGCTCCGGGGTCGGTTCCACGCGGGATTCCGGGGCTGAACCGGGATCTGAACCGGCCCTGGGGTCGGTTCCACGCGGGATTCGGGGTCTGAACCGGGATCTGAACCGGCCCCGGGGTCGGTTCCACGCGGGATTCGGGGTCTGAACCGGGGTCTGAACCGGCTCCGGGGTCGGTTCCACGCGGGATTCCGGGATCTGAACCGGCTCCGGGGTCGGTTCCACGCGGGATTCGGGGTCTGAACCGGGATCTGAACCGGCTCCGGGGTCGGTTTCACACCAGAATCAGGGTCTGAACCGGCTCCGGGGTCGGTTCCACGCGGGATTCCGGGGCTGAACCGGGATCTGAACCGGCCCTGGGGTCGGTTCCACGCGGGATTCGGGGTCTGAACCGGGATCTGAACCGGCCCCGGGGTCGGTTCCACGCGGGATTCGGGGTCTGAACCGGCTCTGGAGTCAGTTTCACACCAGAATCAGGGTCTGAACCGGCTCCGGGGTCGGTTCCACGCGGGATTCCGGCTCTAAACCGGGATCTGAACCGGCTCCGGGGTCGGTTCCACGCGGGATTCGGGGTCTGAACCGGGATCTGAACCGGCCCCGGGGTCGGTTCCACGCGGGATTCGGGGTCTGAACCGGGGTCTGAACCGGCTCCGGGGTCGGTTCCACGCGGGATTCGGGGTCTGAACCGGCTCCGGAGTCAGTTTCACACCAGAATCAGGGTCTGAACCGGCTCCGGGGTCGGTTCCACGCGGGATTCCGGCTCTAAACCAGGATCTGAACCGGCCCCGGGGTCGGTTTCACACCAGAATCAGGATCTGAACCGGCTCCGGGGTCAGTTCCACGCGGGATTCGGGGTCAGAACCGGGATCTGAACCGGCTCCAGGGTCGGTTCCACGCGGGATTCAGTTCCACACCGGGATCTGAACCGGCCCCGGGGTCGGTTTCACACCAGAATCAGGATCTGAACCAGCTCCGGAGTCGGTTCCACATGGGATTCCGGGTCTGCACCGGCTCCGGGGTCGGTTCCACGCGAGATTCCAGCTCTGAACCGGGATCTGAACCGGCCCCAGGGTCGGTTCCACGCGGGATTCGGTCTCGCACCGAGATCTGAACCTGCACCGGGGTCGGATTCCCACCAGAACCGGTGTCGCACCGGGATCTGAACCAGCACCGGGATCAGTATCACACCAGAATCGGGGTCTGAACCGGCTCCGGGGTCGGTTCCACGCGGGATTCGGTCTCGCACCGGGATCTGAACCAGCACCGGGATCAGTTTCACACCAGAATCAGGATCTGAACCGGCTCCGGGGTCGGTTCCACGCGGGATTCGGGGTCTGAACCGGCTCCGGAGTCAGTTTCACACCAGAATCAGGATCTGAACCGGCTCCGGGGTCGGTTCCACGCGGGATTCCGGCTCTAAACCGGGATCTGAACCGGCCCCGGGGTCGGTTTCACACCAGAATCAGGATCTGAACCGGCTCCGGAGTCGGTTCCACGTGGGATTCCGGGATCTGAACCGGCTCCGGGGTCGGTTCCACGCGGGATTCGGGGTCTGAACCGGCTCCGGGGTCGGTTCCACGCGGGATTCGGGGTCTGAACCGGCTCCGGGGTCGGTTCCACGCGGGATTCGGGGTCTGAACCGGCTCCGGGGTCGGTCCCCCCCCCGAACCGGTTTCACTCCCGAATCGATTCACACCCGAGATCAGTTTCACTCCGGAACCGATTCCACCTGCGAACCCGCCACTCGTGGATGTGGGGACCCCCCCCCCTCCCCTTCTCCCCCCCCCCCCCCAGGGTCTCACCCCCCCCCTCCCCGCTCTGACTCAGCTCCTCCCCCTCCCGGTGTCTCACTGCCCCCCCCCCCCCCCCCCCCGCCACGCGCGTCACCGACGGGACCCCCGGGGGGGGGGGGGGGGGGACACGGGGGGGGGGACACGGGGGGGGGGGGGGACACACACACCGGGAGGGGGGTGGTGACATTCGTGGGGGGTGGAGACATCCCTCGCGTGGGGACAACGGGATGGGGGGGGACACCTGGGGCTTGGGGACACCTGTAGCGGGGGGGGGGACATCCCACGCGTGGGGACATCGCGGGGGGGGGGGGGGGGAATGTGACACACGGGATGGGGGGGGACACCCGGGGCTTGGGGACACCCGTGGTGGTGGGGGGGGGACATCCCGAGTGTGGGGTCGCACCGAGCCCCACGGGGAGCGTCACCCACCCACCCACCCACGTGGGGAGCATCCAGGGAGTAAAGGAACGGGGAGCACCCACAGAACCACCCGTGGAAAGCAGCACCCATGGGGAGCACCCATGGGGAGCACCCACCCGTGGAGAGCACCCATGGGGAGCACCCACTCGTGATGAGCACCCATGGGGACCACCCACCAGTGGAGAGCACCCATGGGGAGCACCCACTCGTGATGAGCACCCATGGGGTCCACCCACTCATGATGAGCACCCATGGGGACCACCCACCAGTGAAGAGCACCTATGGGGACCACCCACTCGTGATGAGCACCCATGGGGTCCACCCACTCATGATGAGCACCCATGGGGACCACCCACCCATGGAGAGCACCTATGGGGACCACCCACTCGTGATGAGCACCCATGGAGAGAACTCACCCATGGGGACCACCCACCCGTGGAGAGCACCCATGGGGAGCACCCACTCGTGATGAGCACCCAGGGGGACCACCAACCCACAGGGAGCACCCATGGGGAGCACCCACCCGTGATGAGCACCCATGGGGACCACCCACCAGTGGAGAGCACCCATGGGGACCACCCACTCGTGATGAGCACCCATGGGGAGCACCCACCTGTGATGAGCACCCATGGGGACCACCCACCAGTGGAGAGCACCCATGGGGACCACCCACCAGTGAAGAGCACCTATGGGGACCACCCACTCGTGATGAGCACCCATGGGGAGCACCCACCTGTGATGAGCACCCATGGGGACCACCCACCCATGGAGAGCACCTATGGGGACCACCCACTCGTGATGAGCACCCATGGGCGCACCCACCAGTGGAGAGCACCCATGGAGAGAACTCACCCATGGGGACCACCCACCCGTGGAGAGCACCCATGGGGACCACCCACCCATGGAGTGCACCCATGGGGACCACCCACTCGTGATGAGCAACCATGGGGACCACCCACCCATGATGAGCACCCATGGGGACCACCCACCAGTGAAGAGCACCCATGGGGAGAACTCACCCATGGGGACCACACACCCGTGGAGAGCACCCATGGGGACCACCCACTCGTGATGAGCACCCATGGGGAGCACCCACCTGTGATGAGCACCCATGGGGACCACCCACCCATGGAGAGCACCTATGGGGAGCACCCACCTGTGATGAGCACCCATGGGGAAAACCCACCCGTGGAGAGCACCCATGGGGACCACCCACTCGTGATGAGCACCCATGGGGACCACCCACCAGTGAAGAGCACCTATGGGGAGAACTCACCCATGGGGAGCACCCACTCGTGATGAGCACCCATGGGGACCACCCACTCGTGATGAGCACCCATGGGGAGCACCCACCTGTGATGAGCACCCATGGGGAAAACCCACCCGTGGAGAGCACCCATGGGGACCACCCACTCGTGATGAGCACCCATGGGGAGCACCCACCTGTGATGAGCACCCATGGGGACCACCCACCCATGGAGAGCACCCATGGGGACCACTCACTCGTGATGAGCACCCATGGGCGCACCCACCAGTGGAGAGCACCCATGGAGAGAACTCACCCATGGGGACCACCCACTGGTGATGAGCACCCATGGGGTCCACCCACTCATGATGAGCACCCATGGGGGCCACCCACCAGTGGAGAGCACCTATGGGGAGAACTCACCCATGGGGGCCACCCACCCGTGGAGAGCACTCATGGGGACCACCCACTCGTGATGAGCACCCATGAGGAGCACCCACCTGTGATGAGCACCCATGGGGACCACCCACCCATGGAGAGCACCTATGGGGACCACCCACTCTTGATGAGCACCCATGGGGACCACCCACCAGTGGAGAGCACCTATGGGGAGAACTCACCCATGGGGACCACCCACCAGTGGAGAGCACCTATGGGGAGAACTCACCCATGGGGACCACACACCCGTGGAGAGCACCCATGGGGAGCACCCACTCGTGATGAGCACCCATGGAGACCACCCACTCGTGATGAGCACCCATGGGGACCACCCACCCATGGAGAGCACCCATGGGGATCACCCACTCGTGATGAGCACCCATGGGGACCACCCACCAGTGAAGAGCACCTATGGGGAGAACTCACCCATGGGGACAACCCACTCGTGATGAGCACCCATGGGGACCACCCACTCGTGATGAGCACCCATGGGGAAAACCCACCCATGGAGAGCACCTATGGGGACCACTCACTCTTGATGAGCACCCATGGGCGCACCCACCAGTGGAGAGCACCTATGGAGAGAACTCACCCATGGGGACCACCCACCCGTGGAGAGCACCCATGGGGACCACCCACTCGTGATGAGCACCCATGGGGACCACCCACTCGTGATGAGCACCCATGGGGTCCACCCACTCATGATGAGCACCCATGGGGGCCACCCACCAGTGGAGAGCACCTATGGGGAGAACTCACCCATGGGGTCCACCCACCCGTGGAGAGCACTCATGGGGACCACCCACTCGTGATGAGCACCCATGAGGAGCACCCACCTGTGATGAGCACCCATGGGGACCACCCACCCATGGAGAGCACCTATGGGGACCACCCACTCTTGATGAGCACCCATGGGGACCACCCACCAGTGGAGAGCACCTATGGGGAGAACTCACCCATGGGGACCACCCACCAGTGGAGAGCACCCATGGGGAGCACCCACTCGTGATGAGCACCCATGGAGACCACCCACTCGTGATGAGCACCCATGGGGACCACCCACCCATGGAGAGCACCCATGGGGATCACCCACTCGTGATGAGCACCCATGGGGACCACCCACCAGTGAAGAGCACCTATGGGGAGAACTCACCCATGGGGACCACCCACTCGTGATGAGCACCCATGGGGACCACCCACTCGTGATGAGCACCCATGGGGAGCACCCACCTGTGATGAGCACCCATGGGGAAAACCCACCCATGGAGAGCACCTATGGGGACCACTCACTCGTGATGAGCACCCATGGGCGCACCCACCAGTGGAGAGCACCCATGGAGAGAACTCACCCATGGGGACCACCCACCCGTGGAGAGCACCCATGGGGACCACCCACTCGTGATGAGCACCCATGGGGTCCACCCACTCATGATGAGCACCCATGGGGGCCACCCACCAGTGGAGAGCACCTATGGGGAGAACTCACCCATGGGGTCCACCCACCCGTGGAGAGCACTCATGGGGACCACCCACTCGTGATGAGCACCCATGGGGGCGACCCACCCGTGGAGAGCAGCCAAAACCCCAGACTCTCATTGGCTGCAGGGCCACCTGCCCCATGGCCTCTGCCCCATAGCGATGACCTCCTGCCCCATAGCTTCTGCCCTATAGCCAGGGCCACCTGCCCCATCGCTGGGACTTGTGCCTCACGGACCCCTTCTCCTGCCCCATAGCCCCTGCCCCATAGCCCCCATCTCCTGCCCCACAGCCCCTGCCCCATAGCCCCATCTCCTACCCTATAGCCCCTGCCCCATAGCCCCCTTCTCCTGCCCCATAGCCCCTGCCCCATAGCCCCCTTCTCCTGCCCCATAGCCCCTGCCCTATAGCCCCCATCTCCTGCCCCACAGCCCCTGCCCCATAGCCCCATCTCCTACCCTATAGCCCCTGCCCCATAGCCCCCTTCTCCTGCCCCATAGCCCCTGCCCCATAGCCCCCTTCTCCTGCCCCATAGCCCCTGCCCCATAGCCCCCATCTCCTGCCCCACAGCCCCTGCCCCATAGCCCCCATCTCCTGCCCCACAGCCCCTGCCCCATAGCCCCCATCTCCTGCCCCACAGCCCCTGCCCCATAGCCCCATCTCCTACCCTATAGCCCCTGCCCCATAGCCCCCTTCTCCTGCCCCATAGCCCCTGCCCCATAGCCCCCATCTCCTGCCCCACAGCCCCTGCCCCATAGCCCCCATCTCCTGCCCCATAGCCCCCTTCTCCTGCACCATAGCCCCTGCCCCATAGCCCCCATCTCCTGCCCCGTAGCCCCTGCCCCATAGCCCCATCTCCTACCCTATAGCCCCTGCCCTATAGCCCCCATCTCCTGCCCTATAGCCCCTGCCCTATAGCCCCCATCTCCTGCCCCATAGCCCCCTTCTCCTGCCCTATAGGCCTTGCCCCATAGCCCCTATCTCCTGCCCCATAGCCCCCTTCTCCTGCCCTATAGCCCCCTTCTCCTGCCCTATAGGCCTTACCCCATAGCCCCCTTCTCCTGCCCCATAGCCCCCTTCTCCTGCCCTATAGGCCTTACCCCATAGCCCCCTTCTCCTGCCCTATAGCCCCCTTCTCCTGCCCTATAGGCCTTGCCCCATAGCCCCCTTCTCCTGCCCCATAGCCCCCTTCTCCTGCCCTATAGCCCCCTTCTCCTGCCCTATAGGCCTTACCCCATAGCCCCCTTCTCCTGCCCTATAGCCCCCTTCTCCTGCCCTATAGGCCTTGCCCCATAGCCCCCTTCTCCTGCCCCATAGCCCCCCCCATCCTGCCCTATAGGCCTTGCCCCATAGCCCCCTTCTCCTGCCCCATAGCCCCCTTCTCCTGCCCTATAGCCCCCTTCTCCTGCCCTATAGGCCTTGCCCCATAGCCCCCTTCTCCTGCCCCATAGCCCCCTTCTCCTGCCCTATAGCCCCCTTCTCCTGCCCTATAGGCCTTGCCCCATAGCCCCCTTCTCCTGCCCTATAGCCCCCTTCTCCTGCCCTATAGGCCTTGCCCCATAGCCCCCTTCTCCTGCCCTATAGCCCCCTTCTCCTGCCCTATAGGCCTTGCCCCATAGCCCGTATCTCCTGCCCTATAGCCCCCCCCATCCTGCCCCATAGCCCCCTTCTCCTGCCCCATAGCCCCCTTCTCCTGCCCCATAGCCCCCCCCATCCTGCCCCCCGTCTCCCCTCTCGGCCTGCGTGGGGGCCGCGCTCGAGGCCTCCTCGGCGATGGCGGCTCCCGCAGCCGCCAAACCAAACAGTAAATATTTCGCTGCCAGGTGACGGCTGAAGCGAAGGGGGGTGAGGTTGTGTGTGTGTGGGGGGGGGGGGACGGACAGACAGACAGACAGACAGACAGACAACCCCAAACCCACCCCCACCCCCCCCCTTTTTTTTCCCCCCCCCCCATCACCCCCCGGGGACCCGCGTTGGCGTGTGCCGGCACGCGGGTTTTGGCTTTGGCCTCGTGCCGAGGGCCCCTCGGGTGTTTGCGCAGAGGACGAAGCCGGATTTGAAATTGGGGGGGACACACGGACACACGGACACACGGACACACGGACACACGGACGGACACACGGACGGACGTGGGGTTGTTCCCCCCCCTTCCCCGAAATCGCAGGGGTGGGTGGCCCGAGCGTGGCGGTCGCCCCACGTCCATCGGCGACGCTTGCGTGTGCGAGTTGGGGGGGGGGGGGGGGGACACACGGGGACGTGCGTCAGGAGGTGACGCCGAGGGGGCCCCCCCCGGGGAGGAGGAGGAGGAGGAGGAGGAAGGGGGAGAGGGGGACGCAGAGTTTGGGGGGGGGGGGGGGGTGTCAAGGAATGACCCCCCCCCCCCCATCTTGTGAAACGGAGGGTGGTGACACACGCGTGTGCGTGGTGGGATATGGGATGGTGACACGCGTGTGTGTGATGGGATATGGGATGGTGACACGCGTGTGATGGGATATGGGATGGTGACACGTGTGTGTGTGATGGGATATGGGATGGTGACAAGTGTGTGTGTGATGGGATATGGGATGGTGACACGTGTGTGATGGGATATGGGATGGTGACACGTGTGTGTGTGATGGGATATGGGATGGCGACACGTGTGTGTGATGGGATATGGGATGGTGACACGTGTGTGTGTGATGGGATATGGGATGGTGACACGCGTGTGCGTGATGGGATATGGGATGGTGACACGTGTGTGATGGGATATGGGATGGTGACACGTGTGTGATGGGATATGGGATGGTGACACGTGTGTGTGTGATGGGATATGGGATGGTGACAAGTGTGTGTGTGATGGGATATGGGATGGTGACACGTGTGTGTGATGGGATATGGGATGGTGACACGTGTGTGTGTGATGGGATATGGGATGGTGACACGTGTGTGTGATAGGACACGGGTACTGGGAATGGTGATACGTGTGTGAGATGGGACACACGGGTGGTGACACGTGTGTGTGATGGGACACGGGTACTGGGAATGGTGACACGTGTGTGTGATGGGACACACGGATGGTGACACGTGTGTGAGATGGGACACAGATACCGGGAATGGTGACACGTGTGTGAGATGGGACACGGGTACTGGGAATGGTGACACGTGTGTGTGCAACACTGCACCAGCACAGAACAACACGCGTGTTCACAGTTCCTCGTGTGCCCCTCCAGCCCCCCCAATCCCTCCCAGTCCCCCCAGTAACACTCCCCCAAGTCCCCCCAGCCCCCCAACTCCCTCCCATTCCCCCCAGTCCCCCCAGTAACACCCCCCACGTCCCCCCAGCCCCCCCAACTCCCTCC
This sequence comes from Clamator glandarius, assembly GCA_033459285.1. Lineage (NCBI taxonomy): Eukaryota > Metazoa > Chordata > Aves > Cuculiformes > Cuculidae > Clamator > Clamator glandarius. The sequence goes on from JAUNZM010003171.1 coordinate 21,648, forward strand.
CAGTCCCCTCAGTAACACCCCCCCAAGTCCCCCCAACTCCCTCCCATTCCCCCCAGTCCCCCCAGTAACACCCCCCACGTCCCCCCAGCCCCCCCAACTCCCTCCCAGTCCCCCCAGTAACACCCCCCCAAGTCCCCCCAGCCCCCCAACTCCCTCCCAGTCCCCCCAGTCTTCCCAGTAACACCTCCCCCCCCCCCCCCAGTCACTGCCGTCAGCAGCGGCTTCACCCCCTCTTTTCCTCCCCCCCCCCCCCCCCCCCCCGTGTCCGTCTGTCCGTGTCCGGCCGTGTCCGTCTGTCCGGGGGGGGCTTTGACGCAAACGCCCCCGTCGGGGCAGGCCCGGGCTGACCGCAAAGTGGGGGGGGCTGGAGGCGAGCCCGGACAGACAGACGGACAGAGCCACAAACCTGGGGGCAGGGGAGCAGCTGGAGGGACGGACAGACGGACGGCGGGGGGGGGGAATTCGGGGCAGGACGGACGGATGGACAGACGGACGGGGATGGATTGACGTGGGGACAGATGGACGGGGTGGGCCTGGGGCAGGACGGACGGATGGACAGACGGACGGGGATGGATTGACGTGGGGACAGACGGACGGGGTGGGCCTGGGGCAGGATGGACAGATGGACAGACGGATGGGGATGGATTGACGTGGGGACAGACGGACGGGGTGGGCCTGGGGCAGGATGGACAGATGGACAGACGGACGGGGATGGATTGACATGGGGACAGACAGACAGGGGTGGGCCTGGGGCAGGATGGACAGATGGACAGACGGACGGGGATGGATTGACATGGGGACAGACAGACAGGGGTGGGCCTGGGGCAGGATGGACAGATGGACAGACGGACGGGGATGGATTGACATGGGGACAGACAGACAGGGGTGGGCCTGGGGCAGGATGGACAGATGGACAGACGGACGGGGATGGATTGACATGGGGACAGACGGACAGGGGTGGGCCTGGGGCAGGATGGACAGATGGACAGACGGACGGGGATGGATTGACGTGGGGACAGATGGACAGGGACAGACCTGGGGGGGGCAGGATGGGTGAATGGGTAGATGGGATGGACAGATGGACACAGGGATGGACCTGGGGTTAGGATAGACGGACGGAGGGACGGACAGATGGACAAGGATGGATGGAAGGAAGGACAGACGGACGGACGCTCGAGGAGAGAGGGGGGGTCACCGAGTTAAAGGGGGAGGGGAGCAGGGGGGCAGCAAGATGCAGGCGGGATGGACAGACGGACAGAGGGAGGGATGGGAAGGTGGGGATGAACCAAAGCGCAGGACAGACAGACAGACAGGTGGATGGACGGATACTCAGGGATTTGGGGTCTCCTGGGGGGATTTGAGGGGTTCCTGGGGGGATTTGAGGACATTTTGAGGGTTCCTGGGGGGGATTGGGGGTCTCCAGGGGGGATTTGAGGACATTTTGAGGGTTCATGGGGGGGATTTGGGGACAGTTTGGGGATTCAGGGGGAGGTTTGGAGTCTCCAGGGGGGGATCTGGAGACATTTTGGGGGTTCATGGGGGGGATTTGGGGACAGTTTGGGGGTTCATGGGGGGTTTTGGGGATGATTTGGGGGTTCATGGGGGGATTTGGGGACATTTTTGGGGGGTTCATGGGGGTATTTGGGGTCCCCAAGGGGGATTTGGGGGGATTTGAGGGGTTTGTGGTTGGATTTGGGGACATTTGGGGGTTTGTGGAAGGATTTGGGAACATTTTGGGGGTTCGTGGGGGGATTTGGGGATATTTTGGAGGTTCATGGGGGGATTTGGAGTCTCCAGCGGGGATATGGAGGCATTTTGGGGGTTCATGGTGGGATTTGGAGACATTTGGGGGTTCGTGGGGGGATTTGGGGTCTCCGGGGGGGATATGGAGGCATTTTGGGGGTTCGTGGAGGGATCCGGGGATATTTTGGGGGTTCATGGTGGGATTTGGGGATATTTGTGGGTTCATGAGGGGGATCTGAGGGTGCATGGGGGGGATTTGGGGTCTCCAGGGGGGATTTGGGGTCATTTCGCGAGCTCAGAGGGGGATTTTGGGGGTTCGGAGGAGGATTTGGGGGCATTTTGGGGGTTCAGAGGGGGAATTGGGGGCCGGGGGGGTTGTTGTGAGAGGCCGAGGTCTGCTAGAAGAGGGCGTGGCCTACGCGGGGGGGGCGTGTCCACATGGCCGTGTGGGCGTGGCCAAAGATTCTCGCGTTCTGATTGGCTCCGGCTCTTCCCGCCTAAACTGCCTCCTTCTCCCTCCCCAAGGCGGGAACAGCTCAGCCAATGGGAGCCCGGGGTGGGGCTGAGGGGGCGGGGCCAGCGGCGAGGGCGGGAAAGGCGGAAGAAGGCGGGAAAGGGGAGTGGCGGCCATGTTGTTGGGGGGCCATGTTGGGGGGGGGGTTGGGGGAGGCGGTAGGACGAGGCGAGGTTGTGGGACGTGTATATATGTGTAGATAAATACATACATGTACGTGTATGTGCTCCTGCATTCATGTACATGCACGTCAATGCACGCGTATGCACATACCTAGGCGTGAATGCTTCTGTGTGTATTTTTAGGAACATGTATGGACACATGTGCGTGCGTGTGTCTACATGTGAGTGGATGTGCGTCTATGTATCCATGTTAGCATGTATATGTGAGCATTTGCATATCATCTGGGGGCTCCAGGGGGGATGTGGGGTTGATTTTGGGGGGATGTGGGGGTGGTTTTGGAGCTTTGAGGGGGATTTGGGGGCTCCAGGGGGGATGTGAGGTTGATTTTGAGGGGATGTGGTGTTGGTTTTGGAGCTTTGAGGGGGATTTGGGGGCTCCAGGGAGGATGTGAGGTTGATTTTGAGGGGATGTGGTGTTGGTTTTGGAGCTTTGAGGGGGATTTGGGGGTTCCAGGGGGGATGTGGTGTTGGTTTTGGAGTTTTGAGGGGGATTTGGGGGCTCCAGGGGGGATGTGGGGTTGATTTTGAGGGGATGTGGTGTTGGTTTTGGAGCTTTGAAGTGGATTTGGGGGTTCCAGGGAGGATGTGGGGGTGGTTTTGGAGCTTTGAGGGGGATTTGGGGGCTCCAGGGGGGATGTGGTGTTGGTTTTGGAGCTTTGAGGGGCATTTGGGGGCTCCAGGGAGGATGTGGGGTTGATTTTTGGGGGATGTGGTATTGGTTTTAGAGCTTTGAGGGGGATTTGGGGGTTCCAGGGGGGATGTGGGGTTGATTTTGGGGGGATGTGGGGTTGGTTTTAGAGCTTTGTAGGGGATTTGGGGATTTCAGGTGGGTTGTGGGAGCGGTTTGCGGGATTTTGGGAGGATTTGGAGACTCCAGAGGGGATGTGGGTGTGGTTTGGGGGGGACCTGGGGGGGATTTGGGGGCTCCAGGGGTGATGTGGGTGTAGTTTGGGGGGATATGGGGGCTCCTGGGGGGATATGAGGGTGGTTTGGGGGGATGTGCGGGGGTTTTGGGGGCTCCAGGGGGGATGTTGGGTTGGTTTGGGGGGTTCTGGGGGTGGGATTTGAGGGCTCTAGAGGGGCTGTGGGGGGATTTGAAGGCTCCAGGAGGGATGTGGGGCCCGTTTGGAGGAATCTGGGGTTGATTCGGGGGCTCCAGGAGGGATGTGGGTGTGATTTGAGGGGCTTCAGGGGGGATTTGGGGGCTCCAGGAGGGGATGTTGGGTTGGTTTGGGGGGTTCTGGGAGTGGGATTTGAGGGCTCTAGAGGGGCTGTGGGGGGATTTGAAGGCTCCAGGAGGGATGTGGGGCTCATTTGGAGGAATCGGGTTGATTCGGGGGCTCCAGGAGGGATGTGGGTGTGATTTGAGGGGCTTCAGGGGGGATTTGGGGGCTCCAGGGGGGGATGTTGCGTTGGTTTGGGGGGTTCTGGGGGTGGGATTTGAGGGCTCTAGAGGGGCTGTGGGGGGATTTGAAGGCTCCAGGAGGGATGTGGGGCTGGTTTGAAGGGATCTGGGGTTGATTTGGGGGCTCCAGGAGGGATGTGAGGGTGGTTTGAGGGGCTCCAGGGGGGGGGTTTGGGGGCTCCAGGGGGGATGTGGAGTTGGTTTAGGGAGATCTGGGGGCTCCAGGAGGGATGTGGGTGTGATTTGAGGAGCTCCAGGGGGGATGTGGGGTTGATTTTGAGGGAGTGTGGGGTTGGTTTTAGAGCTTTGAGGGGGATTTGGGGGCTCCAGTGGGGATGTGGTGTTGGTTTTGGAGCTTTGAGGGGGATTTGGGGGTTCCAGGGGGGATGTGGGGGTGGTTTTGGAGCTTTGAGGGGGATTTGGGGGCTCCAGGGAGGATGTGGGGTTGATTTTGAGGGAGTGTGGGGTTGGTTTTAGAGCTTTGAGGGGGATTTGGGGGCTCCAGGGGGGATGTGGTGTTGGTTTTGGAGCTTTGAGGGGGATTTGGGGGTTCCAGGGGGGATGTGGGGGTGGTTTTGGAGCTTTGAGGGGGATTTGGGGGCTCCAGGGAGGATGTGGGGTTGATTTTGAGGGGATGTGGTGTTGGTTTTGGAGCTTTGAGGGGGATTTGGGGGCTCCAGTGGGGATGTGGTGTTGGTTTTGGAGCTTTGAGGGGGATTTGGGGGCTCCAGGGAGGATGTGGCGTTGATTTTGAGGGAGTGTGGGGTTGGTTTTAGAGCTTTGAGGGGGATTTGGGGGCTCCAGGGGGGATGTGGTGTTGGTTTTGGAGCTTTGAGGGGGATTTGGGGGTTCCAGGGGGGATGTGGGGGTGGTTTTGGAGCTTTGAGGAGGATTTGGGGGCTCCAGGGAGGATGTGGGGTTGATTTTGAGGGGATGTGGTGTTGGTTTTGGAGCTTTGAAGGGGATTTGGGGGCTCCAGGGAGGATATGGGGTTGGTTTAAGGGGATTTGGGGGCTTGGAGTCCTTCTGCATGGGACTGGGGACCCCCACCCTGGCTTTTGCACCCCCAAACTCGGTATCCTGCCCGGCTCGGTGCCCGTCCCCCCGTTGTCCCTGTTTTCCTCCAGGGCCCCCCCAGCCCTGTTTCCTGGCCTGGCTCGCCCTTTCCTGTCCCCCCTCCGCCAAGGGAAATCGCCGCTCGGCTCCGGAGGACGAGGGACCCAGCGGGGGACACGGGACAAAGTGGGGGACATGGGATAAATCAGGGGATGCTTTATAGATTGGGGGACGCGGGATAAATTGGGGGACGCGGGATAAATTGGGAGACGCGGGATAAATTGGGGGACGTGGGATAAAAGGGGGACGTGGGATAAATTGGGGGACGTGGGATAAAAGGGGGATGTGGGATAAATTGGGGGACGTGGGATAAATTGGGGGATGTGGGATAAAGGGGGGCATGTGGGATAAAGGGGGGGATGTGGGATAAAAGGGGGATGTGGGATAAAGGGGAGATGTGGGATAAAAGGGGGATGTGGGATAAAGGGGGGGATGTGGGATAAAGGGGGGACGTGGGATAAATTGGGAGACGTGGGATAAATTGGGGGATGTGGGATAAAGGGGAGATGTGGGATAAATTGGGGGGATGTGGGACAAAGGGGGGATGTGGGACAAAGGGGGGACGTGGGATAAATTGGGAGACGTGAGATAAATTGGGGGATGTGGGATAAATTGGGGGATGTGGGATAAATTGGGGGATGTGGGATAAAGGGGAGATGTGGGATAAATTGGGGGGATGTGGGATAAATTGGGGGGATGTGGGATAAATTGGGGGGACGTGGGATAAAGGGGGGACGTGGGATAAATTGGGGGACGTGGGATAAATTGGGGGACGTGGGATAAATTGGGGGATGTGGGATAAATTGGGGGATGTGGGATAAATTGGGGGATGTGGGATAAAGGGGAGATGTGGGATAAATTGGGGGGATGTGGGATAAAGGGGGGACGTGGGATAAATTGGGAGACGTGGGATAAATTGGGAGACGTGGGATAAATTGGGAGATGTGGGATAAATTGGGGGGATGTGGGATAAAGGGGGGATGTGGGATAAATTGGGGGATGTGGGATAAATTGGGGGATGTGGGATAAATTGGGGGATGTGGGATAAAGGGGAGATGTGGGATAAATTGGGGGGATGTGGGATAAAGGGGGGACGTGGGATAAATTGGGAGACGTGGGATAAATTGGGGGACGTGGGATAAATTGGGGGATGTGGGATAAAGGGGAGATGTGGGATAAATTGGGGGGATGTGGGATAAAGGGGGGATGTGGGATAAAGGGGGGATGTGGGATAAATTGGGGGGATGTGGGATAAATTGGGGGGATGTGGGATAAAGGGGAGATGTGGGATAAAAGGGGGATGTGGGATAAAGGGGAGATGTGGGATAAAGGGGGGACGTGGGATAAATTGGGAGACGTGGGATAAATTGGGGGATGTGGGATAAATTGGGGGATGTGGGATAAAGGGGAGATGTGGGATAAATTGGGGGGATGTGGGATAAAGGGGGAACGTGGGATAAATTGGGAGACGTGGGATAAATTGGGGGATGTGGGATAAATTGGGGGATGTGGGATAAAGGGGAGATGTGGGATAAATTGGGGGGATGTGGGATAAAGGGGGGACGTGGGATAAATTGGGGGATGTGGGATAAATTGGGGGATGTGGGATAAATTGGGGGGATGCGGGATAAAGGGGGGAATGGGATAAAGGGGGGAATGGGATAAATCGGGGGACGCGGGATAAATCGGGGGACGTGGGATAAAGGGGGGATGTGGGATAAAGGAGGGAATGGGATAAATTGGGGGATGCAGGATAAAGGGGGGGACATGGTATAAGGGGGGGTTATGGGATAAAGTGGGGGATGTGGGATAAATTGAGGGATATAGGACAAAGTGGGGGACATGGGATAAAGAAGGGGATCCAGGACAAAGTGAGGGATGTGGGATAAATTGGGGGAAGCAGAATAAATTGGGGGATGCGGGATAAAGGGGAGACGTGAGATAAAGAGGAGTTGAGGGATAAAGAGGGGTCGAGGGATAAATTGGGGGATGTAGGACAAAGTAGGGTACATGGGACAAAGTGGGGGACGTGGGACAAAGGGGGGGATGTGGGATAAAGTGGGGAACGTGGGACAAAATGGGTGACGCAGGATAAATCAGGGGACACAGGATAAATCAGGGGACACAGGATAAAGCAGGGGACACAGGATAAAGCAGGGGACGCGGGGCATGGAGGGGTCCCTGAGCTGGGAGGGGACACCGGCTGCTGGGATCCGTGCGCGTTGATAATTTGGGGGTCCTGGACGCTCTTCGCGGCGTGGTTGACGGGGTTCGGTGTCCCTGACATGGCCGCTGTCCCCCCAGGACCGTCGTCACCATGTTCCCCGAGGAGCGCAAGGAGGGGAGCCCCCGGTTCGGGAAACTCCACTTCCCCGTCGGCCTCTGGATCAACTCCCCCAAGAAGCGGTTGGCCAAGATGAGCCGCCGGTGGCCGAGCGCCGGCTCCGTTCGGTGAGAGCCGCCTCTGCCATCGCTCTGACCCCCAGCTCCCCTCCATCCCTTTGTCTGTCCGTCCATCCCTCCATCCCTCCATCCATCCTCCATCCATTCATTATCCCTCCATCCATCCATTCTCCATCCATCCTCCATCCATCCATTCTCCATCCATCATCCTCCATCCATCCCTCCATCCCTCCATCCATTCTCCATCCATCATCCACCCCTCAATCCCTCCATCCATTATCCCTCCATCCATCCTCCCTCCATCCCTCCATCCTCCATCCATCATCCTCCATCCATCCATTATCCCTCCATCCATCCATCCTCCATCATTCCATTATCCCTCCATCCATCCCTCCATCCTCCATCCATCCATTATCCCTCCATTCATCCATTATCCCTCCATCCATCCTCCATCCATACCTCCATCCTCCATCCATCCATTCTCCGTCCATCCATCCATCCATTCTCCATCCATCATCCATTATCCCTCCATCCATTATCCCTCCATCCATTATCCCTCCATCCATTATCCCTCCATCCCTCCATCCATCATCCTCCATCCATCCGTCCTCCATCCATCCACCCATTATCCCTCCATCCATCCATCCATCCATCCATCCATCCTCCATCCATCCATTATCCCTCCGTCCATTCTCCGTCCATTCTCCGTCCATCCTCCATCCATCCATCATCCTCCATCCATCCATCCATTATCCCTCCATCCATCCATCCATTCTTCATCCATCATCCATTATCCCTCCATCCCTCCATCCATCATCCTTCATCCATCATCCTCCATCCATCCATCCTCCATCCATCCATCCATTATCCCTCCATCCATCTTCCATCATTCCATTATCCCTCCATCCATTCTCCATCCATTCTCCATCCATCCATCCATCCATTCTCCATCCAACCATTATCCCTCCATCCATCCATCCTCCATCCATCCTCCATCCTCCATCCATCCATTATCCATCCATCCTCCATCATTCCATTATCCCTCCATCCATCCATCCATTATCCATCCATCCCTCCCTCCATCCATCCATCCATTCTCCATCCATCCATCCATCCATCCTCTATCCATCCATCCCTCCATCATCCATCCCTTTTCCCTTCGTTTTGCCCCCCGCAACCCCTCGTTAACCCTTTTTTTTCCCCTCCAGATCCGCCTCCTCGGACACCGCCAGCCGCGGCAGCGAGACCGTGGAGCTCCGTCCCCCTGGAAAAACCAAACCTTCTCGGCACAAACGTCTTTCCAACCTCTTCCACCGCAGCGGAGCCACCGCGGCCAACGCCGGCTCCGGCGGCCGCTGGGCCAGCGAGAAGAAGCTGGCGGAGCTGGTGGATCCCGTCCCGGAGGTCCTAGTGGGAGCAGAAAACGCCCCCAACCAACGCCAGCTCCCCTGTATCCTCAAAATTTTTGGGGGGGACATTTCCAGAGGGGCCAACTACAAGAGCGTCTTGGCCACGCCGCGTTCCACCGCGCGGCAGTTGGTGCGAGAGGCTCTGGAACGTTACGGTTTGGCTCCCGAAGAAGGGACGTCGGGAGAATTCGTCTTGTGCGACGTGGTGGGGAGGCCGGGGGGGTCCGGGGGGGCTTGGCAGGTGGAGCATCTGCGCCCCGTGGGGGATTCCGAGCGCCCCTTGGTGCTCCAAGACGTTTGGAAACCCAAAACCGGTTGCTCTCGGCGCTTCGAGATCCGACGGCGGCAAGAGGTGGAACGGATCTGCGAGGGAGAGGAGGGAGAGGCCGGGGGTGAGACACCCCAAGATCCCGACCCCCCCCCCCCCAAGACATGGGTTTGGGGGGGCTGGAGGGGATTTAGGGGGCTGGGAGAGATGGGAGCTGGGGGGATTTAGGGGAGTTGGGGAGGAGATGGGATTTGGGGGGGTTGAGCAGGA